>DWDT01001178.1:0-16767 GCA_018245595.1 Microceris scylla | reverse complement strand
TACCAGCAGGGGCTTATTTTGTTTATAATAAATCAAGCATTTTTGTTGCTCAGTATATTTTTGTTCATTGGTATTTCAGTACGAATTTTTAAACTTAGAGATGTTTTCTTCGGAGAGGGTTATGTTTGGGCGGTTCGAGCGCGTTCTCTTGGCTCTCTAGGTTAATTTCTTTTTAACACGCTTATTTAAAACAATAGGTTCGCCTTTGACTACAATCTCGGCTGATGGTATGCGAAATGTGGGCTAGGATATAACACCCTTGGTCAGAAAGTGCATATTCACTATTCTACTGGCTGACTAGTAATCTTATCCACCATTTCGCTGCGGCATATGATGGGTAAACTGTAGACATTTATTGAAAACATGTTTCGTCGTTTAGGAACTTAAAGTCCTGAGATGTAGTGGTGCTTCAGCCATGCTAATGTCCGTTGTTCCATAGCCAGAAGTTTAATGGATCACATACTGTTTTTATAGTTTATAGTTATTTATTTATATTTTTCAACACAAAGGCAACTAGTTTTTTTTACAGTAAATATGGGCATATGAACATGTTACTATTTAAATAACGTCCATTATGTTTCACTATTATAAGGGTGCGCTCTCATGCATTATAACTTTTGAAATTATGTTGATTAAATTCTACAGTCTATTCACACAAACAATGTCAATCAATTTATTATTGTTAATAATATTAACATTTTTCATACGAGTGTCAAATGAATTTCGGTGAGAAAGTTCAAGCGAGCAGCTTTCATGAAAGTGCAGTCCATGAAAACTAACATATAATCCGGTATATTTTCTAAACGAAGGAGACATGTCATCAGTGATGTTTGGTTTCGGCAGACCATGATGTTCATGGAATAGCTTCGTCCTTTGGTTTCATGTGATGCACGGCGAGACCGATTATATCAGTAGGTACCATGGATCGATGTCCAGCAATGTTTACATTTCGGAGTCCTGAATACTTTTGCAGCTATTTAATATTAAGACGATAGCAACCTTAGTAAGTGTTTTCGTACAGAACATTTGCTACGAGCGCGTAAATATGCCAATATTTCCGGGTCATCGGGCAACTGGGGCGAAATATTGGCGTAATATATTTATGTTCTTATCTTATTTGCGTTCTTACAAATACTTGTCAAATAGACAAAGTTTTAGTTATGCATAAAACGTTTGTTAAATACATATATTTTTGTTACAATCCCAGTTGTAACACTTTTCACGAGTTATAAATGTTATAGTCATAATTCCAGACGCCGTGCTACGCGTGGGAATTTCAAGTTAGAAAAACCTATACTGATACTTTGCCAACCCGGAGATCGACACTTGATCTCTTACTAAGAATTGTAACAAACGTAACGTCACGCCTGTCATCCTCGAATGGCTAGGCAGAGGACTTTAGTACACCCCCACGTTTCAACAGTTACGTTTAAGTTCCATGGAATATGTGGTAAGCCTATTGCCATACACCGGGCACAGATCCAGACTCCGAGTCACTACTAGAAATTCTAAATTAGAAAAATCCAATAGTCCCCGACTCGAGATTTGCACCCAGGACCTTCCGATCGGCAGTCGCGCTTGCAACCACTCGACCAACGAGGCATTCCAGTATCGTAATTTAATATCGTAAAACTGAATTAATTGGATTTACGATAGATAAAGATAGAATAGATAAATAGATAGAATAGATAAAGATACATTTACATACATACATACATATCATAAGGCCAGGTCCCTAGCGGGGTAGGCAGAGAGGACGATGTAATGTAATGTAATGTCGATGGACGCAGGTGCCGAGGGAGACCAAGACTCACCTAGGTATCTAAAGATACGTTTAGTACATCGAAAAAAAATTTAAACGAAGCTTATAGTAATTTATAAACGAATGAAACTGAAGCAATGTGTACTCGTAAATAATTATCTCTTTCGGAGATAGTTAATACAAGAACGTCACAATAAATAAAATATTACATAACATACATACCTTCGATGTGAATGAAGTTGGGTCCATATACCCAGGTGTGCCGTACACAGAGTTGTCGTCAGGTTCCTAATAATACAAAAGAAACTCTCAATACAATTTTGCTCAAAATACGTATATTTTAAGCGTCAGTTTCTAGATGCTTCCCGGCGAAGACGGGGAACGAATGCTGAGTTCCCAGTGTAAGCTTCCGTTTTATACGTTTTTCAGTAATGCATTCTATTATGTATTTATTCAATACACAAAGAACAACGTCTATTATTGGTCACATTTATTCGTTCAGTGAAAATAATTAATTCGGGCCACAAAAAAATACATTTTCTTACATATCATCCATCACCCGGTAGCTCACTTGTGTTTTGACAAATGATATGCCGGCGTGGAGCAATAACCGAGAGCACTAATACAATTTTTTTTTTTCTAAAAAGGCCAAAGTCGTAATGTCAATTGTAGACATAACGAATTTTGAAAGCAGTATCAATGAATTCTACTCATACAGTTCCCGCGAGGTAGTAAGTAGTTAAAGGATTATAATAAACTGGATAACAAGCAGCAAATTAAACACAATATTTTACATGCGTGAAATATTTATTGAAGTGGATATGTTTTACGCATTTTAAGGTCTATGAATTACAGACATAGCTAAAATCGTATTCTACAGTCCGAGTACATGAATAAAAATGACTTGGGGATGAAGAACATTTTGTAGATCGTGAATAATGAGGAGGACTTTACGATGGATTCTGCATGTTGGTGACGACAAGTGAAAATTAAAGTTATGATGTAGTTCAAAACTGCAGGTATCTAAGTTTTTGTTTATAGCCTAGCAAATAGGCAGACGGGCTACCTGCTTGTAAGTGGTCACCGTCGCGTACGGACATTTGCAACAGCCGAGTAGTGGCTAATGATTCGCCTGTTTGGAAGGAGAGCCGTCTTTGCACTTTTCTTGAAGAAGTTTTATATGAGTCTTTTCATCATTATCAGTCTACTCCCGTCCACTGCTGGACATAGGCCTCTCGCCTACTCTCGCTCTCGCTCTCGCCTCATAGCGCGCCACTGAGCTCGATCTTCAGCTCTTCGCATCCAACCACTGCCAGCCACTAAGCGTATATCGTCACTCCACCTAGCCAGAGGGCGTCCTACGCTACGTTTTACAATGAGTCTTTTGGAAATGATCAATATGGAACCTCTTTAGATGTCCCAGGAAAATAAACAAGATAATGAAGAAACGTATACTTTAACATAACTAGTATTCGACATAATTATAGTCCATTACACCAACATAAGAGCCAACGGCGTAGACATGACATGTCATAATCAGAAGTTTTATTTTTGAAAAATATTATATAAACTTGGGAGAGTAAGGTAACCTCCATTCTTTGGACCACCTTATGCGTCCTGAACACCATCATGAGATACCCCAAGTATTCATGCCCCTATCCATTCCATCTGTTCGATCCATCCATTCCATGCATCCGTTCTACTCTTGTATCACGTAAAACTAAGGGATTCTTTTAGGTATGTTAGTTATGGACGGTTACGTCGTCGACCACGGGAACCCTGAAGAAGCAGAGCAATCAGTTGATTATGAAGTCAGAACTCCTCTCTCACTAATCGCTACCAGCGTCCTAACTTCATTACAGTTTTTGCCATTTATAGTCCAGTTTAACCCGCTCTAAAGTTTTGCCAGTTCTGTTAATTGCATTTTAATACATATGCCAGGCAATTTATCCTTGATACAAATACATTATGGGAGACTCCAAAATTAGTTATTAAACGAAACTACAACGATAAGGGATAAAGTAATTAACTGTAAATTTCCATGAAGAACAACAAATTTTAAATAATAATGAAATGAAAGCATTACTGTAAACAACCAGAACTACCTCTATCATTGTGTGCTCTATATTAGTATATTACAGTCTATATTATAGACTGTGGAAAGTTAAATCAGCTAATACTTCCAAGACTTAAATCACTATGATATAAATACTTATGGCTGCTACAAAACTGTTTTATGAATGGACGAAGTCGAGAATATTCCAAATTGATCGTGAACAACATCCGTTTCAGTCATGCAAAAAGTAATATAATGCTGATGCAAAAAACATTACGAATATCTGAAAAGGACGATAAAGTCAAAATAAAAAAGGACATGTTATTGTGATCTGTGTCTCAACGTTGAGGGAATAATTTTGCAACCTAATGTAATTTATGTAGGTCTATTTGTGGCTTACACAACAACATAACAACCTCACGAAAATGTACTTACAGCAATGATACGTCTCACAATATCTTCACTGATGGGGAACCAAAGCTTTACTTTCTTGTACAGTGGATGTTTCTCGTAGTAGGACACCAGCTCGACCAAGCTCTCAAACTTGACTGTGCCAATAGTGTACAGTCTGCCTTCCAGTTTTATTCTGCAGTGTTTTATCTCCTTTTCGGTCCTAAAAATAAGCAAAAAAAAATCATTAACGAAATCAAAATAAAAATACCTTTAAACGATAACAAAATACACTAATTATTTCGTCAATACAACATAAGGATTCAATTTTTCTACAACAAAATGTGTATCTGAAAGATATTTCATTCAAACACTACTCAAATTAGTAAAATTCTGAACTATGTTTTACCTGAAACTTATTGCGAAAGATCCTTGCTCCTTCTCGCTAGGTCTGACAAGAAACGCTCCATCGGTATTGGCTTTCCGCAGCAACTCCTCAGATTGGGCGCGGGAGCAGTGAGGGTGATACCAATCTTTGCCTTCGTGCTTATTGGGTTGTGGCACAGGCTCTTTCAGTGTAATCAGGAACTCCTGCACGCAGTCATAAGACAAAGTCACACATTATTTTCAATATTAATACAAACGTACAAAAAGCAGGCCATATAAAAATTTATAAACAAATGGACAATTCTTAAGAAATACATAGTACATCATACAATTACCTGGCTGCGGAGTGGGTGTTGTCTGTAGTGTGTGATCAGGCTGTAGAGGCTATCAAAGCACACTGTCTCAATCAAGTAGTATTTTGTGAGACCCCGGTCATGTTTCAGCTTGATCCGACAGTGATTTACCTTACCCTGCCTCCAGAACGACAAGCAATAGTCGCCTACAAACGTCACACTCTCTCGCACGAGAAACGTCCCATCGCCCAGGTGTGCATGAGCCCTAAGAAGATCTTCTGCCTCTTGCCTATTTCCCGCCAACTTTCCATGAAACCAGCATTCACCGAAATGTAGCTCGTCCTGAGGAATACTGGAATTGTCCCCGTCTGGCTCTCCGTCACTGTCCGCGTCAGTCTCGCTTTGTGTGCTGTAATTCTCAGTGTAATACAGCTTATTTTCAGTCAGGACAAAGGCGTGAGGATGCCATTCTTTATCGACTGGATCTTCTAAAAGCAAAATTCCATTTTTTATAGAATTTCGCAAATCGAGATCCCTTCCCTCCTCCTGGCGGAAGGAAAAAGAATTCTCTTCGGCGCCTTCTGGAAGTTTCTTGTGCTTCAGTACAATTTTTCGTCGCAAATCATGAGGCGACGGCAAGGTGTTCTCGTTTTTCTCAGCAGGTTGAACGAGCAACATATCCCCGAAAACATCCTGAAATGCGCTCGCCATACGTCTTTGTTGTGGTAGTGAACAATTATCTTCAATCGACAATATAAGGGGATAATCCGACACTATAAACGCATGTTCTTTTATGGTTCGTAATACATCCATGAACCGAATTTTCGTAGTAAGAGTGTGGCCGTGGTAGATGAATGGTGTCCCATCAGGACCATCCCAGCAATCTAACTCAATACAACGGCACCCAGATCGTAGGCACCTTACATATGCTTCCAGAGAAGACTCACTCGAGAATTGATCCCCGGTCAAATATCTAGGGAAAATTAAAGTGATATAATAACGTAAAACACATAAAATCTACATTTAGTATTATTATGATATTACCAAACTTAAGTTACTTACGTATTATGAGAAGAGGAGATCCAATAATGTGACAGAGGTCTGGTCATGTCTTGAGTCACCTGGTCATGTTTGCTGTCCCAGATAGTATTTTGTTTAGAGAACAACATCTCTACAAACTGCAGTTGAGATTTCATTATAACATAACAATATGGATACATTCTAAGCTATAATTAAAGAAAAACTAAAAAACAAGCATTTATAGCAGCACATTGTAATAAAAAGTGAAAAATAATTCTTAATATAAGTAGAATAAAAATAATGAATGAAAAATATTAGTGCTCGTATTATTGTGAAAAAAGCGTGGGGCGATGTGTACCATTTTTTTCGTAAATATATCGGAGCACCCCACGCTTTTTTCACAATAATTCTAAGATTTTTCGTTGATTTTTTTTCTATCTTTAGTAGAAATTATTATTCACTTTTTAGTGCGATTGAGTGGTGAAAAGAGTTAGATGAAAGTAGACAAGTCGTCGATTTTTTCAATAGAAATATTTGTTCTATTTATAGAATTTACTATTATAGCAAAGCTATTTAATTTACTATTTAAGCAAGAATACAGGTGAAGCTAATATAAAAAGCATATAAAATATCTATTTTATAGTTCGTATATCTATACTCACTTCATTTAACGTGAAATATGGTTCATAAATATCTCTCTGTGGATCTTTCAAATAGTTTCTTAAAAATTCTGATACACGAACTTCATCTTCCCCCATTCTATCATGTTGTTCAATGAGAAGGAACCGTTGGAACTCATGGAGAGTTATTGTTGTACCATTGGCACAGTATTGAGAATATTTGTCGAATATGTCATGAACATTCTGCAATATGAATACATTACTAGACATGATATGGTGGATCTAGAAGAAAGGTATTGTGTGCATGCGGGTATATATATATATATATATATATTCCATTATTGGAAAACAAATTTAAGTGATTTTTAATATAATGACTATCTGAATTGATAATGCACTAAAACAGTAGTTGATTAAACATATATATTATATAAAATACATATTTTTTAAACTACAAACTGTAATAATAATTTACAGTTTAATTTGTTTAGCAGCTTAGTTTAGTATATTTTTTTCAATATGGCAATACAATTATGTAAATTATATGACTACTGGGTGTAGGCTATTCAAAACTTTATGTAATATATACATAATATGAAATACATACTAGCATTCCACAATAAAGTAAATTGTATTTTTAAGAAAAGTGTTAAAGGAAATATTGTGTGTAAAAGAAAATATTGTGTCCAAATTCAAACTTTTAGGGAAAACCTCATAAAAACATAATATTAAAACAGACAAAAATATAAACCAGACAATAATATACATACGTAAGCTTGGCAATCCACTAACTATGCGGGTATCAATTACAAACAACAACAGACCACATTTGGACCTGAGCCGTAACACAACAACTAAAATGTATTTTAAATATTCTGTTATAAATGTAATATGTAACAATGGTGAATATATGTGAAACTACCGTTTCTGTGCTAATCTGCCTAAGTAAAGCTCTACAGTAAATTAAATAGAATTTTTATGCACAAAAAATCTGGATGTACACACTTTGGTAAATTTTTTTTTATTATTATCCTCATCAACCCTTATATTGTACCACAGTTGGTCATAGATCTTGTTACAGTGTGAAAACGGTAAAGGCCATTGTCTGTTACAATTACCACTAAAGAAGTCGGCAAACTCACCAGCCCTAGAGAACATTATAAAGTACTCGACTCTTACAATTAAAATGCTTATTTTTTGTGAAAAATTTGCAACAAAATTTGCATCAAAGGCCCCCAGGAATATGTTGGATTTAAAACCAGTAGGATACTACCCATATTTTTTTAAAGAGTTAATGGAACTATACAAGCTAATTATTTTCAGTTTTGACAATAAAAGCTGTACTAAGCTGAAAAGAACTATTGGGAAAGAAGACCTAAATATTGAGATCAATAATGGTCTCTTAAAGAATCTTATGATCAGTTGAGGATGGAAATGGGCTGATGGTGATAATAATAGAATATCATGTGAGCTATAAATGATCTGCACCACACAATGAGACACATATGTCATAACAAAAGCATGGGTTAAGCTTTTGGAGTAAACATTATGTTATTGCTAATATACTACCTAAAACTATCTAATTGTAGCTAGCAAATAAAGTGTTATAAACTACAGTATTTTAAAACTATTGTGTCTACAACTCACTGATGACATGAAATGATTTTACCACAAATATACAATTTATAGCTACCCTAAGCTGATGCCTTAGAATATATTATATAAATAACATACCTTATGTTTTAAACATAGGCTTATATGCCAATGCCATTGGTGGGTAGGCTACGAGTATATAAAATAATTTTTAAAAGCTTATTCACTATTTAAAATATGAGCAAATATTAGTGATCATATTTATCCTTAAAAAATAGGGGCAATATATATACCAGATATTGTGTATGTGGTGATGTTGTGTGGCCATTCTGGCAACTCTACCACAGTTTGCAAAATAAGATATACATAATGTGAATCTTACTTATTCTACAATTGTACATGGGACTATAACTGATCTGTATAAACAAAAATTCTTAGCAACAGAAATAACACTTCATTGCTATCTGTACCAATCTAGAAAAATCCACATAAATGCACAAAAAAAGTTGGATCACCCAAAATAAGGGTTGCACCATCAATAAGTTACAAATAAAAGCAAGAAATAATTTAATAAGCTGGTGTGATAACCGTGAAAATGCTTGAGTTGATTTTAATACTGCATTAAATGTTTCTTATTGTATTTGCCATATGGTACAGATGTGTATATACATATATTATATTATCATAAGCAATGCTATAAGACATTATTAAATAATAACGTAAAGTATTATACAGTGTGGTAAGATGTGAGTAACGACGACTTTTCAAATATTTGTGTAGTTATTAAGAATGAATCTTTGACATCAAATTTATCTGTTTGAAGTGTTTTGTTATAAGCCTAATAAATATTTAGCCCTGTCTGACCTGTCTCCCTCTTATCATGACAGTTATGTTTAATATTATTCTGTGACATGCTTTCTTTTAGTTACAAGTCGTCAGATTTGTTCGAAATGTGTCCTAATATGTTATGTTAGGTAAATGAATAACAAAAAACAATGATAATTTTTAGGCACAAAAAATTTTTTTTGTTAATAGTAAACAGGAACACATCTTTTTTAATTCTTTGTTATAAATTTCCATAAAAAAAACTTATTGACATTAACATAACGCCACACCTGTATTTCCCCAAAAAGTTATTCCGAGGAGTGCAGTACTCTCCCACGATTCAGCAGTTATGTTATAATTATATCCCACCATAAAATAGGGGTGAAGCCTATTGCCATACATTGAGTACAAATTCACACTTCAAGATTACTAGAAAGATCAAGTAAGAAAAACCCAATAGTAACCAACTGAAAGCAAAATATGAACTTCAAATGTTTTGAATTGAATAATGATAAGTAATTCAAGAGATAGCCATCTTAGATTTTTTTGTTCAAAATGCATAATTATAGTCATTTATAATGATTTTTAAAAACCATATTGATGACATCTAAATTTTATGTCGTTAGGCTACCAAAATTTACAACTGTAGCAAAAATGTAAGTCACACATACTATAATTTTTATCATAACCAAAATAAGTTCCATTTTTATGTGATAACCGTTCACACATATATCTCATTATTGTGTATCCCATTACAGTCCGATAGGAAAAAAATTTCGAGACTTACATTTTCATCAAAGATAAGTTTGTGGTATAATATCGAGAAGTCATCAAAACCAATTTCCCCACGTTTGCTTGTGTCCACTTCTTGGAATATATCCCTTAGCTTGCTTGTTGATATCTTGCAGTTGATTTTTGGCAGAAATCCTTTAACTTCCTTTAGAGTTATCCTGAATCATTAATATTACAACAATTAATTTTTACCAGTCACATATGTTAAAAGCCACCACAGCATCACGATAAACATTTATAAAAACATTGTTGATATTGCTGTACACAATAAATACTGTACCTTTTTAAGAATATCTTTATTTATTGTTTGTGGTATATCTAAAACATCAGTAAAAATATAACTAATCTACGAAAAAGAAAACAATATAATATTGAATTATTATAACACAGCACCACAATGAACATATAACTTGAACATCAATTACTTAAATAATTAAACAGAATACAGTATAATTGTTTCAAGATTGCCCGTTACTTATGTCAACAATTAGAGATAACAGTCTGATTAATACTTTTTTATTTGCTAGCACACAGCAGCACTAAAATGGTGTGATAAAATAACAGTTGAGTAGTTATTAATAAACAGTATGTACTCCTTATCGTAATATACTTAATACAATCCAACGTACTTTTCATGTGAGTTCTCGATAGTATAAAACTCTTTTCTGAGCCACCTTTCTATATGCAACGGATATGATGCATTTGCACCTTCCTCAATAAGGAATCTTATGCCCTTCACCCAAGCTTCACATTCTTTGTCTGTTTGGGCTGAAACATAAGCAAGAGTTAAATTTAAACCCCAAACAACACCTATGCTTACTGTTGAGTTATAACAGCTACATCCATAACCTCGCCTGTGCCAATATACACATGAACATACAATCAAAACCATAAATAAAATTGTTTTATTGACTTTGTGCTAAAACTGAATTTAACCACCCTGAAATAAATGTTATATTATCGGAGTTTTGAGTTGCACGGCTGCGGAAAATATACTATTCAAATAAAGAGAATTGGCCAGAGGGATTTGAAAAAATACATTTAAAAAATTTGGCTGAAAGTGAAGAAAACATAATGGATGACTATAGAAAAATGGATTATTTACCCACAAAAGTAATTATCAAGAAAGATTATACAGAGGGTATAAATAAATATAATATATATAAATGAATTTAAATAAAGAATTTAAATAAATAATAATAATATATATAAATGAATTTTTACCTGCAAAAGAAGCAGACCGCAACTTGAACTCCATGCCATAATAGATGGTGAAACACTTAGAATTTTCAAGTCTCTTCGTTTCTTCTGGCCATCTTTCGAAGTCCTTAGATGACTTGCCCACACGGATCTCCTTCACATCTCTGATATCCAGCGCACCTTCGAAAGCATGCCTCTGAGGGGCTCCACTTCGAAACCAAATGACTTGATGAGTCTCTCGTCTCACGGACAATGAACGGCGTTCAGGTCGCTTCCGCGGATAAAATTTCAGGACCATGGACCCTCGTTCTATATAAGATATTAATTGATCCGCCTCTTGGATAAGCCTATTATTGCCCCCATTATAGCAGACCGAATTCATTGCAGCTCCTTTGTTAGCACCCACTGTTACAGACTGCGACGGAAACACGACTGACTACCTGGGATACATTTGCGAATACACAATAAGCCAGGAGCACTTGCCTTTGCCTAGCATATAGATATTAAATGTATTCGTGCCCGTAATATATCATACACACACTGTCGCCTGCTATTTTGTTTGTTTGACATTTCCAAACCAAATGAGTTTGTATATGTATGTATGTATGAGCGCTGGCCATAGATAATACATTAACAGAATGTATATTTTTGTGCACGGTGTACAGTATATTCACATTCTAGCTATACACAGACTGCATAAAACATGAATTCTAATTATTCGATGTCATAAATCGGGTTAGAATAGATCGAAGAATCAGTGTAGGACTTCAATGAACTTACATTATTTGAACGACAGACAAACAGAACTTACATTGTTTGGTAGGTGTATAGGATTCATTAAATCAATTTCTTTTGTAGGATTTTATATGCCAATATTGATTTAAATCAGTCAAATTTCACATTTAATTTATAAATATATACGAAAAATGATCGGCCAAGGATAGAGATATGGGAAATCGGTGATCCCTGTTTACCCTGTAAGGTATCTGACGTAAGTATATAAATTAATAATAATAATAGTGAAGTATCGCTCGTATATTTCGGTATATTTTTCTTTTCGTATATTTATCCGGTAGTTTCATAACTCGAAATAGTTTAATTACGGGATAATAGACTAGAAATTAAAAAATAAACTAGTTTTATAAAAACCTGGGCAGGACAAATATTTGACTATTTTCAATGTCCACTAAATGCCACTCAACACAAGATATGTCCATACATAAACTTGCAAACTATATATTGTTTTATATTACTGTTCTGCTACTTAAATAACTGCAATTAATGAACACAAAATACAAATTAGAGGTTTATGCATAGATAAGTCGGTTTTGGAGGTGTGCAATAGTTATCTACCTATTACACCAAGTTGTGTAATTTGTCAGGCGGCTTATTTTATAAGTTTAACTTTGTATAGAAATCCGAATTGTTTTACGTAGCAAAGTCGGAAAAATCGATTTTTGATCCAAACTGAAGTATTTTGGTCCCAGATTAACTGTCAAACTGGAGAGGGTATTACAACGAGTGCAAAATACCTGTACCTATAGGGTTCTGTTCTGATGTACATATGCGAGAATTTATAACACTGTTGAACAAGAAAGGCATACTTAATATGAGTGCTAGGAGAAACCTTCACTACGCTTGTACAGTGCAAAAAGTGATCTGGAATAGGAAGCCAGAGTATCTATTCGATAAAGTCCATTGGACCCATGACCTTACCCAAAGGAGCCTCCGTTCAAATGCACAAAGTCTCTTACAGATTCCAAAACATAAGACTGTTAGATATAGGGGCTGTTTCAAGTTTGCAACAGCAAAGATCTGGAATGACTTGCCCCCGCCATTAAGAAGCAAAGTGAGTACTGAAAGCTTTAAAACAAAATACAAATCAGCCCTGCATAAAAGGCAACTTGCTGGTGAAAACCTGAAACCTGCCTATTGGCAATATCTACATTTGAAGAAGTTCGTTCAGCTGGAGCAATACACTATGCACACACTGCACATACAGACCCACAGACATACAGACACACGCACGCACACGTACACGCATACACGCAACAAGCACATGCGCACGAGCTCACGTACACGCACATACACACACATGTAAATCTGTCCAAGTCTTTATTCAGAAATACAAGGAATACGGTTGGCGGCATAAACATAAAATAGAATCCCGCATAAAACCAGAGGGATGAAGGGGGCACCTGAAAATCAGCGCTACTCAGGATACCAAGCCCGAGGTGGCATCGACTGAGTTGCCTCCCGTTGCCTATGACGTATTATATTTTTGTGTTACCTGTTGTAAATGGCAATAAAAGTTTATTATTATTATTCGTGTAGTTTCGTTAATTTCTGAACATAATTTCTGTTGAAAATAAATTAGGTGAAAAATATGGCAGTATTCCACAAAAAAATCAATATTAAATATAAACTGCAACAAACAGTCATTTATGTAAACGGTTTAAAAATGCAAAAAATGACGTCAATATATGCTACAAAAATGTCGCTAAAATAATATGTATTTTTCTCGTAATATATGAATCGTTTTCACTAAATATAACATTGTGGATCAACTTGTTACCTCTAATAGTTAATTTTAATACTATGAACAATGGAGTGATTACTTATTAAATGGTCATTGAAACTCTCGTGTCATTAATATTTTACAATTATCTCTCTTTTGCACACAGCATGTAGGTATATGGTATTGTATATTAAATATACAAAGATAGATAGACGTACCTATATATTTTTATGATCAATTGTATGCATACTTATTGCTAATAAATAAAACGAACAATTTTGATTTGAAACCATTTATTTATAGAAAAAAATATACACTTACAATTCTCAAAAGACGTTCTTAAATTTAGAAAAAATGTTTTTACATAGATCAGAATTTGCAACATTCTTAATATTCGGCTAAAATATTTATAAATAAAAGCGTATCAATAATACAGAATTCAACTTATATAATCGTTTTTTAAATAAACGTTTCACCAGTAAACAAAATTTAACAGACAGTTCATTTCTGTTGGTAACACGCAAAATTCTTTTACAATGAAAGACATACAACAACAACTACATCAGCCTATCTCAGTCCACTGTTGGACATAGGCCTCCCCTAATGAGCGCCATCGCGCCCTGTTCTCGGCTTGTCGCATCCAGCATCTGCCTGCAGCCTTTCGCAGATCGTCATCCGGGCCGGAGGGCGTCCTACACTACGTTTGCCGAACCGCGGTCTCCACTTCAAAACTCGCCTACTCCAACGGTTATAAACATTTCACGAGTGCCTATGTACATACGCGAACAAATATCTATGGGTCGGTGACGGCTCATGCAGAAGGAACTCGGATAGGTCCGAAACTAATCGGTCTGTCCTGAATAAACATAAGTGTTTTAAGCCGATAGAAAATTTTATCATAAATAAATAGGTATATAAGTAAAGATGCATCGTGCAACTTGATGGCTCGTAAATTCTAAATTCCGGACAGGCTGTCTGAGACCACCGCGGCTTTGCGATACCTACATGAGCTGTTTACTAACTGAAATGACTGACAAGTATAACCAAACATATTTTTGATTATATAATCGAATCACATTTTATTGGTATAGTTTGTTATATACGTATAAACAGAGAACATTAAACCACTCGGGTGACGTTGTATGTATTCATAACACAAGTAATAACTTACTTCAAAATTGTTAACTTTTAAATCTAACATTGTTGTATTTTAAGGTTTCCGAGCATTGAATAACTTTTATGTACTATGAGGATTATAGTATGTATTAAAATTATTCACCCTGCAATAATATTTGAGTAGGTAGCATTTGGGTACGCCTAAATTGTATATAATCGCAACTATGTTAAACAATGAGCCTATTACTTCCATCGTCTATCGACCGAATACCATCTAAGGAGTATAGCTAAATAAAATGCCAAATAGAGATTTATTGCAAAATGCTAAATAAAATAACCAATAAAATGTTTATTGACGTTCGTGACTGTGGCTAACGGAAAAATCCAAGAAGTTGCTCAGGCGCCGCCAAACCTTTTCCAGTAAGCTTACTATACCGACTATAAAACTATGTTGTCAAAACAAAGGCAGCGAGGGTCGTTAATCATAAACATTATGAGTATTTCGCAATAAAAGCGCCGCTGATACGATCGACCCTGAAATACACCGGGTACATTTCGATTCACAACGACGTCGCCCGCCTCACTCGCATCATCGTCCCCTCAATAAATTATTAACTACTCAATATGCTCATACCAAACCATAATGGCGTGTCAACCATTATTCATTGGGTAGGCGGTATGGTTAGTCTCAATCTGCTTGTTATGTTAGCTTTTGAGATATTAACGGTTTTTGTTATACATTAAGTCGTTATACATAAACAACCATTTTTGTTTCAAAATTCTACGTATAATATTATTTTCGTAAAAATTAAAATGACCAATTATCACGCAAACTAACCTATTAGTAATTGACTATAGACGGTAAAATCAAAGAGTCCTCGTGAAACAAAAGAGCGAGTAAGACAGAAAATAGCAGGTAAATAAATGACCATTTTATCCCCGCTCACTTTTGTCCTATCTCTTCTTTAGCCATTGCTTTTTTTATTAACACGCTTATATTGGCTTGGGTTGTATGTATTTATCTGACGGAATCTTTGAGCTCAATTTTCACCGGTTTCTAAATGTCTGATAAACTTGAAACTTTGCACACGTCTCAAGGACCGATGACAATACAATAATTCAATAAAATAATTCCATTATCCTGGTTAGGATCATCAGGCTTAATGAATTTCCTTAACACGATCAAAAATTTTGTAGTTCGGAAGTCTTATTGATTAAAATACAAACAACGAATATGATTTAGAAGACTAAAAAATGAAAAATAAATAATAGTTTAAAAAAGCTAAAAAAAACACGCTTTTATTGCTAATCGAACTAAAAACTAGAAAATAATTTTTAATGACAAAGAGTTTAATATTACAGTAGCAGAAGATCGAACAATCAATCATAATGAATCGTCTCAAAATAAAATTATAATAAAGTTTAAGTTATTAAAATAATAATTCAATTCAAAGTAAAAAGCGCGGGGTGCTTGATATTATAAATGTTACAATCATTCTAGTGACAATTATCTATGAAAGAATAGTTATGAACCGCAGTAAAATTATATTTTTTATTTTAAAAAGGCAAATAAAGAGTTCGCTGTGAGATGTTCTATTGTTATATTCCCCAATATGGTATCGTACTAACATGAATTGTTTTCCTTTGGCCTATAATTATATACTACATAATTATATATTTAATCATATTTATACATATAAATGACGTTGACAACGATGAAAATAATATACGCGTTGTGTGGCCTGGAGTATCTTAATATACAAAAATACTCCCATTTTGGACACATGAGTAAATTAGCTCGGGGAAGTTTTGAATGATAGATTTTCAGATGTTAACCTTAAAAGCACAATAAGGTTGTGATGTTACAAGTAAAATTGTCGTATATGAAAGAAAACAATTTTGAGTTTAGTTATCGCATATCTACTTATGTTCCGATCACATAAAACATCATAGGGGTAACTTAATGACTAAAAGGGTAATTTAATCGAATTAAACGATTCGTAAGGATTAGCAAGCCGAAGTGGCAGTGGGCTGGTCACATCTGTGGCAGAACCGATAACCGCTGGAGCAGACGTATTCTGGAGTGGAGACCGCGACTGGGCAAACGTCGCGTAGGACGCCTCCAGCTAGGTGGAGTGACGATATACGCAAAGTGGCTGGCAGTGGTTGGATGCGAAGAGCTGAAGATCGAGCTC
>DWDT01001177.1:0-16770 GCA_018245595.1 Microceris scylla | reverse complement strand
TATTTTTTTTATCGGGAATAAAACCCCCCTTTTGGGGAGGCCTATGTCCAGCAGTGGACTGAGATAGGCTGATTATGATGATGAGGTATGTAAAATTTATTATGACGTAACTAATACGTAACTATACGCCTGTTATCCCGGAAGGGATCGGCAGAGGGCACTTACATTTCATCAATTGGATTTACGTCCCACAATGGTAAAAGTTGTAAGTCTATGGCCTGGGCACACATCCAGACTCTGAGTCACTACTAGAAATTTCCACTAGAAAATCTAAGTTCGAAAACTTCGATAATACTGAACCCGCGATTTGAACCCAATATATATCGGTCAGCCATCGCGTTTTGCAACTACTCGACTAACGAGGTAGTCACATTATTATAAATAATGGAATAATGATTATTGAATTCATTATGTCTAATACCACTTTATATTAATAAATTTGTACAACATCAACGTGACTGAAGTAATAGCAACGAAGTGTTTTCATAGTCCACACTCAATCCATCGTACCCTATCTATCGTAGTTGTCAGCCATGAGTATCAGCTTCAAAAAGAAAATTGATAGAAAAATATAATTACTGAATTACCAAAAACCCTGGTACCATCGACATTAATAATTTACAACGTCGAACACAACACGAACAGTTGAATTTAAAGAATATATAAATACCAAACTATCGCATTTAGACTAATACTGTTGCATTCAATGAACAACGCTCACCACCGCTCAAACTATTCACGCAATTTCCTTAATTATTGAACAAAACCCATTTTCACTTATAATTCACGATATCTGACACACGAATCGATTATAATTTACCTATTTATCATATGTCGATTAATCGATTATTGTTGTTTAACAGTTTGAATAAGTTTTTTACTTTGTGAGTTGCTCTATTCTAGCCACTGTACATAACCTATTTTATGCTTCTAAAACAGTTTAAGGCGGTATTTATTGGATTTATACTTGCTTGTACACGTATTTTCTTTATTTATATTACTAGATTTCTTTACTGTCATCATCATAGTTACACATATCTGCACGTATGTATGTTACTGCCGCGACTTGCCTAGACGCGGCCTGCCTGGACCCGTGCTCTGCGATCCCCAAACCACAGGCCCAGCGGGTAGTTATGGGGAAATCTCCTTAAGGGGTGAGGACGATGATAGTGTTCTTTTTAAATTCAAGTGTGTGACAGCAGTTTTCGGCTAATAATAATGACATAGCTAACGTATATTTGAGCAAGCGGCTATGAGGTATATTTACCGTAGGTACGGCCAATTATAAACCGTCAATTTTGTTCAGGTATCAAACATTAGCCTGTCCATCCTATGTTTATAAAAAATACAAACGAATACGGCAATTTTTACCAAAAATACAAACTTTAAACAGTAACTTTTTTATAGAATAGTGATTAGAAATAATAACTTTGTGAGAAAAGTAGTTTCTTCTACTGGTATGAGCATGTAATATAAAATATCTTCAGTAAAAATGGATTCTCCATCTTCACCTTTACTTATAGGTAGGTACTATGTTTAATTAATGGTAAGAACAAAGAATTCCGAATCGACATCGGTTCTCTTTACTCTCTTCCTACTTTTCATAGTAGTATAATTATTATAACATATGCTATATAGGCTTCGCTCTTAAGGATATTAAATGTTTATGAGTATTAACTGTGAATCATAATATATATGGTCCTGATGCAGACGAGACTCGTAGAATTGTGGCTGCTGCCTTACCTAATAAGTGAGCCCACGGTCAAACACAACCTGTGCAAACAAAACACACCAAATTATTCGTAGACAAAGGTTTCGTCTGGTAACAATTGGAATTCCATATAAAAAACACAACGCCCGCTACTGTCCTGGCACTGTTAATACATACCTACTCGTATACGAACAAACAGATTTCTGTAATTATTCACAAGATGTGTACGAAATAGATTCGCCAGGCGATGCGTCTGTTTATTTCTCTTATGGCATAAATGAATTTTTAGTAAAATATCTGACGGATCCATAAATATGTTTCATTCGCAACAACGCGGTTCTGGCCGCAATTTTGTACGCCTCCTCTCCTCAATTCCTTACAGTCGTTATTTTTTGACAATAAAATATTACCCGCCTAATTTTGGGAGAACACTTATGTCTAACAGTGGAACAGTAAAAGGTTTGACGATGACCATGGAAGTGTTTCAGTGAGATTGACAAGGCAAGTCTATGCTCTTAACCATTCCTTACGCGCTACTCAACCGCCATAATCCCTATCATCATCATCTTTATGATGGACCGTTTTCTTTTCACGGTGTGATACAGGACTAATTTAGAGTAAGAATGGTATGACCACGCTGGTTAAAAGCGAAATAGCAGACTTCACACGCCTTAACGTCTTTTTGGGGAGATTTAGTCTGTATTAATCTTATGATAACTTCCTTCGCGGCCATGTTAAATGATATACGTTCTTTGTTGCCGTATTTTATTCTACTTCGAGGTTAATTAAAAAATTAATGACTCCAATGTTCCTTCTCAGGGGTCAAATATCACAATATCAAATTTTGTATACAATCTCATGCGAATATAATTATGATTTTGATATGAACATGTAACTGACGGGAAAGTAACTAAGGCTTTTATATTAACATTGATTTTGAATAAAATACTCTCATATCAGACCTTCACGATACGAAAATGCACTCTACAATAAACACAGAGATTTATGTTGCATCGCTAAACAAATTCATTGCAATATTATAGCGTGTGTGAAAAGAATTTTTCGCGAGATTTAAATATATTTTGTTTAACAAACAGCTTTAATGTATCGGCATGCACGGGAAGGTCGGTGGTGACGAGCCAAGATTTTCATGAGAATATACCGTATTATGCGTTTCATGTGACACCTGACATCAATCTACCGGGACAATAACCTACACATATGACACAATGAATAAAAATGATGGTGATAATGAACATGAACAAAAATGTAACGTAATATCACGCGTCATATCATGTAATCTACGAAGGGGTAGGCAGAGGAATGTTATACACTTCCACTTCTCATGAGTTACGTTTACGTCTCTCCATGGAATAGCTGGTGAGTCCATAACCATTCACTCGGCACAGATCCAGACCCCAAGCTAATACTAGAACTTTTAAAATAGAAAAATCCAATAGCACCCATCTCGGGGATCGAACCCAGGATCTCTCGATCGATAGTCGCATTTGCAACCACATAAACATTTTTTAAGTTCTATGGAGATATATCACCACTCGGACACAGATATCAGGAACCAGCTGTGGGGTAGTGATATATTATAGATATCGTATTATCGGGAAATCTCCGAAAACCGCTATCTTAGTTACTTAGCTTATTAATAAATGAAAATAATGGTCCGGAGCGGTAGCGCGACCATCGAGCGACAGTACCGCGACAATCGCGTGACACAATGGCGACTGTTGCGCAACGAGAGATCAATCTCCATAAGATGATTCTTTCACAATATTCTAACACAGACTGTGCATTTCATTACCGTCCTAATCACTAGTCAAATAGTAACAAACGTAGGGGGAGGCCTATGCCTATGATAATGATAATGTAGGTTTACATTCATGTATAGATATTATCGACAAATTTTTATGAAATAAATCGCTGTCTAAATATACTTGCAACCTAAGAGTACAAGTAAACATTGATTGAAAGTATCCATATGTACGATAAAGTGTTTATACACACACACACCCTTACGCACACACACACGAAAACGAAGAAAATCCTTCGCAAGAATCCGTCAAAGTCGAAGTGCGACTCGAAGATGACACTAGTAACTGTCTTTGAGTCCATCAAGTCGGAATAGTATGCAAAGTTGGTAAGCACTTATGGCCCTACGTATAAAGGCTTTAATTGACACACAAAGACACCAAGACGTGGTAGACGAACAATTTTGGGTGTTTCTTATGGGTCACGAACTTTTGTTATCGATGATTTTCAGAATACATGTATGTGTTATTTTTTAAGAAATAAAAAGTCATATAAGTAACAGAAATACTTTAAAATAAACTTGATATAGTGCTAAAGCCATGGTATATTTTTTGTTCTTAAATTTATTTTATGTAGCCATATATTATGTTTGGAAACAAATCATCCCTTAATTTTTTTGATGGACAAACTATATTGTATTATGAGTTTGGGCGTATAGGTAGTTCTTCATTGTATCTCTGCCGAATAAAAATGTATTCAAGATAAAAACTTTAAGTAATAAAACATGTGTACACGTACATCTAGCACAATTCCTTAATCATTATTATTGTAATATGCCGCTAATGCGGTAACCAGTGAGCAATTAATTAAAGGCCTAATTATAATTATAATAATAATTAAAATAATTGATTTACTATTCTCAAATGAATATAAAATAAATAACTACTTCTTAGTTCATCTGCTTTGGGTGTGGCCGCATACCATTAACTATAACGAATGTCTATTTTCAGCAGTTTACTTCTTTGTTAACGATATACTGCTCATATCAAGTAAAATAGTACGCGATGAAGCAACAGCCCGGGAGAGTCAATAACAGTGACACAGAGACGGACATAATAAGTTAAAAGGGAAGCAAGTAGTTATTCCACGTTGACGACGAATAGATAATAACGCACCTAGCATTTTCTAGATACGTTTCAATGACATGCATTACATTGCTGCTCTACTTACGCTGGGGAACATTCTGTGTCTTGTTACGCTACGAATCTACTCAAACCAGTAAACCGTAATAGCGACATTCATTTATGAAAAATTCACAGTCATATATTTAAGTTACCTATAATGGAACTTTTTTATGTTTTCCACAAGGGCAATAATAAACTGATACACAGTTAACAAGTGTAAAAATCATCTATATAAATAAAAATGAATCGGTAAATGTGTTGCTAAGTGTAAAACTCGAGAACGACTGAACTGATTTGGCTGATCTCTTTTTTGTTGTATTTCATGAAGTCTGAGGAATGTTCTTATGGAGAGAAAAAACATAAAAAATACGAGAAAAATAGTAAAAACAACAATTTTCGATTCACATACAAACCACTGTCCCCAACAGCAGAACATTTGACTTCGATCAAAAGACAACAAAGACGCGTTATTATTATCTTTGGTATGCTTTCAAGTTTATTAGAGGTTGCATGTCATTAATGAAAATATTATGAACCTAAGTGTAATTCAATTATCTTACGTGCAGCGGAGCGGGCGGGTGTCAGCTAGTTAAAAATAATAACGCTAGTGACAAAAGGCATCGCTGTTTTTTTAAATTTTAATATCCTAATCTAAAGTATTTGACATAATAGCAATTCCGTAAAAAAAAAGAATATTACCATTATTTTTTGCTTAACACTGAGCCATAATAAACAAACTGGGAACTTTTGTTTTGGTTTCGTTGATATGATGCTCACATTGCCCAAAGATATTTTCGTTTAGTTCTGGGTGGAAGTAAACGTTTTCGAACTGATATACAGAACAACTGAGAAAGACAGCGGGTGTAAGGTGAAATTGAGCTTAAGTGTGTGATTTTCAATAGTCGCAATTCTCTTGCGACCACAACACACACGTACCTATGTATCTCCAGCACGTAAGTCGCCAAGTATCCGCGATAAGGCAGCCGACAAGGTTGCGTATCCGATAAATTCGATTCGGTCATTGAAACAATAGCGTATGATTCATAAGCAACAATTATTATTTTTCCAAAAACAATTTTGCGTTGTGCTTTTAAAAAAATACACAGTGCACTTTAAACCGTTAGCAATACGAATAGAAATGCACAAGTGGCCGTCTAAAGAACACAGAGCCAAGAATCGCATAAAGCTGAAACGGAAAGCTTGGAACACGCGAATGTGTTTTTCGTTTTCTACAAAAGAGTAATTTCCTACGAACGTTGAATAGCGATTAATCAGAGCAATTTGTGCCATATCTGCGCCCATTCTAGCCGATCTGCAAATTACGTACAGGGAACGTTGGAACTCTAACACACTGATGTTACTACATTACTTTAATCTCACTCTTTACATCGGCCGACCGTGTGTTATTTGTACTGTGGGGTGACATAGTTACAAGTAATCAGAGCGTATGCAATGTTGTTATAAATGAACGGATTTAAGGACATTCGCCATAATATGGGATTGTTTTATTTGTAACTAACATGTTGTAATTCAGTAAACCTTGTCAAAACCTTCGTGGTGGTTTAACTTGTACACATATTAATGATTTTCTAATTGCGAAAAGCAAGTCTAACATGAAGGAGCTCTGACTTTTTAGGCTAAGCGTGAAATATTAGGAATTATTTAAATAAATTACACTTACCGGACCTTATAAATAAAATTCTGAATAAAAGTGCATTATTATAAAGGTTTATTTTGTTGTACAGAAGTACATTTCAATCATTTCCCGGCTAGCTAACGTAGGTACAGTGTTTTTGGAATAGTCTCAGTACCTTTAGAGCTATCCTGTCTTTCTTTGTGAGTTTTGACCCATCATAGCGAGGTCGTGGCGGTAATACAATACTCGAGATAAGCCGGTACATAATTCAGTTATTTATATATACTAGTGGCTCAGTAGCGATCGAAACTCGATCGTAAATCATAAAAAAATCAGTTTGAGCGTTGTCTAGGTTCTAATGTCAAAGACGACGCTTATATAAATCTTTTCTCTGTGCTACTTATTGACAACAATCCGTCTCATGTCTGACATTTACAATGGAAGATTAAATAATAAATAGTTTATTTAATTCAATATAAATTATTAGTAATACATATTACACATACGTAAGATATTAAAGACAAACAATGTTAACCTATTATCAATTTGACCACAGACTTTAACCATAAACGAAAGTGTATATATGTGTGTCTCAAATGCATGGTAGTGTGTGAAATGTTTTTTATTGATTAAGGTATTTTTACGCATTATTTAAAAAAAATATTATTATTCTGCACTTTTTTTCTATATAAACTGTAAGTGAGTTCATACTCCTCCGTCCGCGCAATTAGAAAGTTTTTGCTTTAAAAAAAATGAAAGTATTAATATGTAGATACTAACGAAAGCGTTCATATCACAAATATAATCGAATATAAAATTTTCTGAATTTTATACACCTATATTTACAAGAATAAATGTCCACGCGCGGCACGGCAATATTAGGTAACTGATTCAGGATCGATTTTTAATGGAGACCATTATGGGTCTTACATTGTTTTATTACACGAACTCGCAATAACATAGTACAAATGTAATAATATAACAGAGAATCAGAGCGTTCCACATTTTTATTATTGTACGCTCATTTAACTGTTATAATTAATTCAGTCGGCAATAAACAAGGCGAAATTAATATATTCGTATAGACGGCCGTTAAGTTTTATGTGTTCTGTTGCAAGTGGCGTGCTGACAAAACAATAGAACTATCTCCCTCTTATCGCCGCCGCCCAGCTACTAAACAATGGACGCGATATCGTTACTCAATTTTTTTTTCTTTACCTGTACACTCTGACACAATTCCTCGAGTACATTTAAAACCCCTCACAGTCACTTACTCTAGCTTAGCTATCCTGTTTGCAATCTGTACTGATTTTATTATGTTGTACTATGTAGAAATGTTATCGCTCCAGCTATTAAAACGTTTCACGTAGAATTGTTTTTAGTTGTCCATTAACTAATATCGATTATAGAAAAGTTCCATTCAATTCAGACCAGTCCTGAACTCAGTGAAACAAATTATTATAGAAAAACATATATTGTTTAAAATTTCATGTCGGAAGCTCTCTAAAATGTTTAGAAGCACCTAATTAACAGCGGTGAGATGTGTTACATTATACGCTATGGGAGAACATTACAGGCAGTTATTGTCTAGAAACATATCATGTCATCTCCATTCGTACGAGCTCGGTGCCGTACCGCTTTGTAACTAACTTTGATCCGACGGCAGATAACACGCTTATTACAAGACAACTGCTGTACTCAAATTCATATATGAATAATAAAATGGGATTTAACTTTTTACTAACTCATTCTTCTTATATTATTCGTGATATAATAAAAAATGCCGTTTCCGGGAAACCCCGAAGAGATTAATTTGCCCGTTTCGACCCAAAAAAATGAACCTCCACATTCATTCGTGATTAGTGGTGAATCACAATGGAGTAACCGAAAGTTGTAATGTTTAATATTTAGACCGCTTTTTACTTACCCCATATGAGATATGGCGTGATGATATAAGTAATAATATATATAGACATGTATCTTAGTTTTTTGTTGATACATTGATATATACCTACTGATGACTATTATTCTTAAAAATAAATAGAGATGTTATTTTTGAATGTGTTTAACTATTTCACTACAGGATATGTTTAATGTTGAGTTGGACAAAAGGATATGCTTATTTTAATCTGTTTAATTCTTCAGAACTGCTTGGACATAATTGTTGATAATACAAAAGTATTAAAACACTTGTGAAAATGTTCTATTCTTGGCACGTTTCTTAAGTACTTTTCCATACGAAAATGATACTTGTTTTATTATTATATTGTCACCCCATACCACTTATGATGTAAGCAGGGAGCACCAAATATCACTATTCTTATAGACCTTATGTGCTTTATATATATTTATCACTCTTCATACATGCACGGTTTTCTTATACCAAGGCTTTAGGTATAAAATAGTAATTATTTATAAACTATGTTTTAGACAAATTTAACGTAATAAAACAAAAATTATAAATATGAGACTATACGTGTAATGCAAATATTCCAAAACGTACCACAACAACGTAGGTATATCAAAATCAAGTAGGTGCTCTATTTTTATTTATTTCCCCCCAAAAGTTTACATTATACGATATTATACAATGGCATCGATAATACTACAGAGCTACAAAATACATGAATATCGTTGTCGCGTGATATCTTGACAAATAGACGGACAAGCGATGCAGAAACCGTTTGTTTTTATTCATGAAGTTATTCTGCTTGGATGTTGACCACATACATATGTATTTGATAGAAATATACAATTTCAAAACATATCCGGCCACAAGTCAACGACATCGGCACTGGTGTCACTTACCTCGTCGCGATCTGATAAAAACATCAATGTATTGAATCGTACGTACCTGAAACATAAAAATAATAATAATTATATTAGGACATCTCCACACACAGCTATCTGATAGCAATGTAGGCGGAGCCTATGTTATGGTAAACAGATGACTATTAAACTACACGCACATATATATATATACCTACACTTATTAGATACTTCATTTTACACACACCCACACAATAACTAAATAGTTGTACTTATTACATTAATCTTGCTGATGGGTGGGAATCGAACCCACAACTCCAACATCCAGCATTCACATTTAGTAACCACTGGACCAATGTGCCAATCTTTTAAAAAGCTTTACATGTAACGGCATAAATGCAAAAATGCTTAGTTCTCGAAGCAACGGTAAAGACTTTATCGGAAAAACTGTTACTGGATGTTCAAGATATATAATAGTTTACCAGAAGAATTATAGGACCTGCCACTCAAAATATTAGCTAAAGGGAACCGCGAGAAGCTTGTAATCATAGGCAAGATCGTATAGATGATATAGAAAATGCCCAATGCGCTGGACAGACCAGATTGATACCAGGCTCAACAACAAAGATCACGGGGCCGTAGGTACACAGTGCCGAAAACCGTAAACGCATGTTCATAAAGGCTAAGGAGATCCGTGCAGGGGGTCACGACGTTCCAACAATGAGAAATACGACACGTGGAAGAGGAGAGTTCGTAAACATAAAGGCACTACTCATGGATAGTTTATTCAAAGAACATCAAAGTGACCGTGGCACAACAATATTTCATCGAGAATAAGTAAGGTATATAATTAAGCGCACGACACATGTTACATTTTATTTAAATTCTCCTGTTAACGCATTCAATTTAAATACAAAGCCATTATTAATTGCTGAATATCACGCTACAACTCTATGTATTACATGAACAGCGAATTACATTAACAAATATTTTCACGAGAAATAGGTGTTTTCACTAATCTTTATTAATTATAATTAGAAACTATAGTTATGAATTGACAGTTGGAACGATGTCGGTTAATTAACGCAATATTTTCTCTACGAATCAGTTTTTCAATGAATCCTTAATAACAACATTAAAGTAGTAAACGTACGAGTATGTATATATAACATGATAATATTTTTCATACATAGATACTTGTCTTAGTCAGTTTAGGTACTTTCAAAAACCTTTCTCACTGCCGTTATATTTGAATAATTTTAGAGACTTTCGCTGCGTGCTATTTATTATTAGTTTACTAGTAAACTATAACTATCCGTAAACTTTTCCAATAATTCCTTGGGAATTATATAAAAACGCGGAGGCGTTCGGGCTCGCGTGCCGCCGGTGGGAAATAATAAAGTCGGTGCAAGTAACAGCACGAAATTAAGAAATATTGTGAGTTATTTCTGAGAGTCATAAAAGAAATAGCTCACCCGAATGCACAGTGCGTACGGAATTACAAACATAATAATGAACACGGGCAGATTTCGTAAAAATCTAACAAACAAAGAATAGGCGTTATTTTTAGATCAAATTAGCGCACATTACGAGCGTACACGCCGCTTCCAAACATGAATCATTCGGGATAGGTGCGCAGTGACGGCGGGAGACGCCCGCGCCCGCGGTCAGAGAACACACAACCTCGTTTAGATTAAATGTGGTAACACTACCTTAGCGTTAAATTGAACAGACAAAATAAATCTTAGGACAACAGTCATTTAAAAACTGTATACAAGAAAGAAACGAACACCAAAACATTCACTTTTAGACCATGGTTACAAAATGTAATTTCAACTCATGAAGAAATTCGAGTTAACTTATTATAACTTTACAAAACTAGAGAGGTTTAACATTATTATCATTTGAGATTGAACTACACCTTTTACATTTTTGAAACGTTGAATATTCAATGATGAGACACCTTAAATTTGAAATAGTTATGAAAAGTGAATATCACACAAAAAGATTTATTAGATTGTGATTAGTCAAAATACCGCAGTTTAATAAATAAACTTAATTTTCATTTTAAACAAAATATAAATATTTTGACATTTTGTCTTTTACCTCTATTTATATGAGTAGGTACTATATAATGAGCGAGATGCTGTATTGGTATGCATTATTTTTTTTGTAATTCCATGCAACTGGTACTTAAATTTTCAAACATCTGAATTAAATAAGATATACGCTGATCGACCCGCTAGTTGTGTACACCTAACTTTAGGGACGACGTCATCGCCATATCTCATATTTTCCACTGAGCCTTTTGTATATTGTTGATTTTTCTTATTTAAAGCTTTAGTTTCTCTTTAACCTACTTAGCTGTGTGCAGCGGCTAGAGGCTAGCGGGCGGCCGATTGCTAGATATGCAAAACAACCTGTAATTTTAACGCAGACCGAACCGAAGCGGCCGCCGTGAATACATTTCGTATAATTACACGGGAGCCGTAATTATAATATTATAAATAATAAACAAATTGCATCTGTTTCCTTTAATTATATTACATTGTAGGCGGATTCGTTTCTACCCGTTCTAATCCCAAGTGTTTTACTTGAGATAATGTATACCGTTTTGCCATCAGAGAAATATTATCCACATATTGGAATTACTGAATGGAGGCAAATTGTTAGCACGTACTACCTAACCCCAGCCACCAGGCAGGTTACAATTTTGGGCAACATCAACATTTTATTTAACACACACAAACATATATGTATGTATGAACACGCACGTTAACAACAGCTACTACAAACACCTATTACAGTCTCATGGTCATAGTAATTTTTATAATCCCAATATCAATAACGCTCTGGAGAATATTTCAGATAGGTACATCAACCAACTATACAAGTTAAACTAGGGTTGCATAAATATTTTTTTTTTATCAATTTACACATGAGCAGTTTGAACGCTGCGCCGATACGATGGAATGACAAGATACAACCCTATTCATCAGCTTTCTGACATACATACACTTCGCCGCAAACAAAAAATAAAAAAAAGACTAATAATATTTATTGGCATCATAATGTTAAAAAAATTGCTGCTTCAATGTATGTAGGTACTCGCAATACGTTAGTGAGAGATAAAGATATCGAATAGTTAATTATTAATTCCGATTGTTGTGTTGGTTAAGCAAAGAAATGAATTTGACATGAAACACTACCAACAATGAAATATTTTTTTTTTATGGTACCTTGAAATTTTAACAATTTTCCCGCCAATTGTAGTATGTTTAAAATTTTCCATATACTCCAAATTTTTGACTTCATTTATGTATATATATACAGACCACGCCGTTGTAAGTACCATTCGGTACCAACAACTGTTAACATACAAGATGTCATACTAGCACCATCCAGTGAGAACAAGCCTGACGGATTAGAATCGACGATAAAAACTTTTAGCTATGCCAATGTTTATATACTATCGTGTTAATGTGTCATAAACTCAACATTATAACTATTTATAAGAAACCATTATACCAACGTAATTGCCAAGTCAATAGTTGGTTAGGTTGAAGCGATTTGGAAAAAATAATACGTAGCCATAATGGTATGAACAAAGTGCCATTACAAACATTGAACGCGAAAAATTATACAGCGCTTATATTCTACTGCGGACTTGTAAGGAATAAGCTAATGTTAGTTCGCGCCCGTATGCTTTAAACGGGCAAGTTAACTCGCGTTAGCATATCTGTGCATACAGGGTTGGTGTTTTGTTTAATATGTAACATAGTTATTACCCTTATTAACTCACATCTTTAAAAGTCGCGATAGCACATGCGGTCGAAGTAGATGGTGCTGTTGGTCTGATAATTTTTAAATTAACTGTTATACCGCCTTCAAGTCATAAAAGTTTGAAAAGCTAGACAAGATCCTATAGATTTTATTCGTACTGCTTTATAACTATCGATCTGTTGAAGTGCACAATGGAACAAATTGTTTTCGATCCGCCAGCGAATCCAAGCAACGAGGACGCGCGTTACGTTTTACGAATGTCAACGTTTACGACACACGTTCACATTTATGATTAAACATGTGGGTACTTGTAAGTCTAATAAAAAATATCATATTCCGAGCGCCTCCGTTTTAACGGCGGTCGCAAAACCAAATATCTTTACATGCAGTTGCCGAATCTACACCAGCGAGGGAATTATAAGTTCTTATATACGCAAATATTTATTTATTAATATAACATAATCAATAATGATCCTTGAGTCAGCAGTCTCAAAAACTAGCGCGGGTGTATGGAAAGATTTATAAATGTAGAAGAATCATGTCAGATCTGTAAGGATACAAATATTTGGAAATCAGTGTTTTATGCCTACCCCTTAAGGAGCCTTGCAGCATAATATAATAATAACAACTACTCTAGTCTTTCCTTCCCATTTATCAACCAGCAATCGGATCAATAAGTAATTGTTTGTAATATTGCAGGTATTACTAAAAGAAAGTGGCAAATTTTCCACGTAAAACGTAACTTCACGCCTGTAATCCCCGAAGAGGTAGACAGAGGAATGCAGAACACTCCCACGTTTCACCAGTTACATTAAGTCTCATGGAATAGGTGGTGAGCCTATTGCCATACACCGGGCACATTTCCAGGCTCCGAACCACTACTAGAAAATCTAAATTAGAAGATTTTTGTAGTGTTCGACCCGGGAATCGAACCGGGGATCTCCCGATCGGCAGTCGCACATGCAACCAACATGACCAACGAGGCAGTCAAATTTTCCACGGCTAATGTATTATCATTTTTATAAATGTTTTTGTATCACAGGAACGGGCGAGCAGGCTGTCTGTTTAATAAACACAACCCTAGACCCGATAAGAGAGCAAACCTGAAATCGATGAGTTGGAACGTCTCATGAGCTGCCACCGCCTACGGACCATAAAAGCTATTGTTTCTGTAAGCGCCCTGTAGCCAAAGTCTTCTTTAATGATATGAGATTACATAATTTTTTACTACTGGACAGAAGCCCGACCTTAGTTAGCTCCAGCTGCCGCCTTCTGTGTTGACCATCATCCCATCTGACCGACTTCTCTGTATAATATCGCAACCTATGGAACGAACTATTTCGGGGATTTCTCCAATGATCCACAAAAAGTTTCCTTATGCCTTGCCAAAGCTATAAGCCCTCTGTATTTGAAACATTAAAGGGAAATAATTGAGCACACCCCGTCATGCAAATAGCTGCACTTGAGCTCGCGCGACAGTCTGATGTTTTCCATAGCGTATTAATGCGTGTAATGAATCTTCGCGTTCCGCTTCGTTACCGGTTGTGACATTACGGAAATCCACAATCACACATGTCACAATCCTACACACCCACACCATACCGACCGTTAAAACTTATAGTACACTCGCCGACAAGATACCGTTTTAACTACTCCGTTTGTGTTTAATTATTTTAATATCACATCACACCGTCCGGTGGCACTACGTAAGGTAATGTAATTAGTTATTCCATTGTGCGGAGAATAATTGAAATTCAAATACAAAAAGGCTGTATTATAACGTGTCGTCGTGGTAAGGTACAACCTGCCTCGTCCCGTTGAACAGAAAACTACAAATAACAGTTGTGATTGTCTACTAATTAGTATGGTAGATATTGAGTTGAACCCACTAATAACCTTTTGACTGTACTTGTTGAGTTTTAAAAACCGATTATAATAAAATAACTTACAAGTGTTGGTATTGTTTTCATACACAATACTCGTTATTATCGTTTAAGCCCTTCCGCTATAAACATTGATAGCTAACTTATATCGAGACGAGCGGAATCGGATAATGCTATTGGAACCAATAATGAGTAGGTATTGTGCATTATAACGATAATGAAACTCAAGAAGACAAACCGATGCCGTACCACAAACCGATGTATAATAGTCTAATAATCCTTTTAATGCCCGTATTGTTTCCTGCGCGGAAATATCGCTAATGAGACACAATCGAGAGAACGTTCTAGTATGTTCTCGAACTAATAAACTAATCATTTTTGTTAGGCATTCCAACCGATCAGTCGTTGTCGTGGTAATTAGGGATTGTGATCCCGACCTCTTTTAGCGAACAAGGGCAGAATGAACGTGAGGTAAATATGCCTGCGATTTTAAGCAAAACATTATTCGGATGGTTTATATCCGCCATTTTATTCGTTCTTGGATGTTCTTTTGTACACTGAAATCAATAGTGCAACGAGTATTGGAAATATTAAATATCAGTAAAAGCTGAATATCGTATGATTTCATAGCAAAATATACTCGTATGTCTCACCTTTGTTCAACAAATCGTATCACAAGTACGCATTTATCAATTGCAATACTAGACAAACAATAAAACTATTAAAAAAACGGGCAAAATATTTGCCAGAAAACATCGTACTCGTATCGTATATCTTTTTACCATACCACCAATGAACACAGGAATGCCTCTAAGAATGAGAAGAGGTCTTAAAACCGTAGCTTGGGGCGCTGGACAAGTGCAAGTTAGCTCGCTGAAGTGGCAATCGGCTAGGCATATATGCCGAAGAACCGACAACCGGTGGAGTAGGCGAGTTCTGGAGTACCGACCTCGGTTCGGCAAACGTAGTATAGGTCGCCTACCGGCCCGGTGGGATGACGATCTGCAAAAGGCTAGAGGCAGATGCTGGATGCGACAAGCTAAGGACAGGACGCGATGGCGCTCATTGGAAAGGCCTACGTCCAGCAGTGGACTGCGAAAGGCTTGATGATGATTATAAAACAATTCATTGCAACTATAACCAAGGACTATTGATAATTTCTCATTCGAATAGATCCGCGTCCAATAGTGGAAAGGGATGGACGGCGTTGACGGAACAATTACTATTTTATTATTTTCAATTTAATATTTAATACGTAACGTTCAGGAACGGTCCTATGTGGAGTAGGATACAAAATCAGGCAATATCATCAGCTGAGAATAAATTTACGAACAGGACGAGAGCTCGGGCGAGTCGATGAGGTCCGGACACCTTACCCTGAGGGAGTTTAAAAATGCAAAACTACACCACACAACATTACGGGAATGTTATTAACATTTTAATATGTAAATTTCACAGCGATGAAAAATGTTTATAATGTACTCATTTTACACAGATAACGCTAAAAATATTCATAAGATGTATTATAATTATTATACGGCATGGAAGCGAGACGTGTAATCCGCCTTACACACCGACATCAAGACTATACCGACTTGGCGAAATATATTCGAATATAAATTTCGAAATTAAGTACGTCGAGCGTAACGCGCCATAGCGTCGTTGTGTTCCGTAACAATTACACTACAAAACGCCCGTGTACTGTACAACTATGTCGAAATTAAAAATATAAACGTACCATCTTTTTTTATTACACATTCGCCCGGTACGATTGCTGTAATAACTGGTATTAAATGAAACCGATATCTTTATAACTTTCGCCGCAATTCTGAAAAACACAACATACACATCTTGAATGGGTAGCGTGCAGGCCGCTTAATAGCCGTACGTACATATGTATTATAGATTATAGGATTTGGCGACAAGTTATCTTCTTCTTCCAACGTCTCTCAATTTACAAAGAAACTTCGAGAGGGAGGCTTGCAGAAGAATACAGCTTGGCTGGGCGGCATATAGGAAACTTCGTCAAGTCTTTTCGTC
>DWDT01001176.1:0-16782 GCA_018245595.1 Microceris scylla | reverse complement strand
GAAAGTGAGCAAAAAGCAATGATATGTACTATTTGTACAGTTTATTAGACATGCCATGTCTACTTATATGTGGTCTGAGGTTAGTACGTAATTTGCAACCGTATTTTTATATCGTCCATTCAAGTAGCAATCCTTGCACAGGTTTATCGTTACTTAAGCGAGGGGTCCCGAGTTATACTTTAATAGTGGTAGTTTAAGGTTTAAACTTTAAACGTTATGGGCAAATTACACCCAGGTTTGAAATCTACTTCCCAGTAATAAATGAAGTGTATATGAATGTACAATTGGTTTGTTAATATAACTTGTAACTAATATTGTCGTGTATATATGTATGTATGTACGTTTCAACTTTCTAGCGCTCATTATTGTTATTGACTTTATGTGTGCACTTTTCCGCGTGTTTTCCGCCATCAAAAAAAACACACTCACTACAAAAACCTACAGTCATGAAACATTTAATAGTAAAATTATTATTATTACCAGCATTATTTCTAATTGTAAGAAATATTCTATTATAATATGGCAGGACATAATTAAACCAGTGTTATATAAGCTGAGTTTGTAGCATTACTAAGTATTGATAATGCTTGCATTGAGGGTAGATTGACAAGGCTTGCCGGCTGAACATTTACAAGTTCGTTCTTGGCATAAACATATAAATAAGCAACCCCAATTTTCTATGACGTAAGGTACATCGAGAGCACACAAAACTTCGACTTTTCGAAAGAATGACATACGATGACATATTAGTTAAGTTTATCATACGTTCACTGAAAACGTGTAGATATTTAACAATATGGAATAAATAAGTGATTATCATGCTTATTGGCCTATTACTCAGTTCCTGAGAACAGCGTGTAATATGTACATATTAGCGACATAATAGTCCTCTAACAGTCCGCGACCACAAATCGCTTAGCGTACGTTTAACGCAACACGTGCGTGCAATGACGTCCCGCGATACAATTGTAAGTGTTGCTATTAGCATAGCTTGTAAATTACACTTGATTTTGTATTCATATGTACTCAGTACAGTTCTGTCGAAAAGTATTTTATTCTCATAATTTTTTTTTGTAGTAAAATATTTTAGCGTTACATATACTTAAGCGTATATTAATAGAACCTTCTTGTATACAAAAAGCTAATTCTTTGCGGCGACTTGGGTTCTAAAAGCCTTTAGAATGGGCTTAGACGTTAGTGACGACGCTCTAAGTAAGTTTATCATTAGGCAGGCGGCAGATAGTGAAATTATTGTTTATGTATAATACTTTTCTATGTGTAATCTTGCTACAATTCATTTGACAACAGAACAATGGAAATTCTACATATTAATAAAGTTATTATATAAGACTGACACAAATGCTCAACGATAGAAAATATAGAGCGATAGAAGCGTTATTTGTTTCTGAAGTATATAAATTAGAGATCTTAATGTGTTACTTACTCTAACGACTGTACCCGACTTTGTACTTACTGTACAATGTTTGTTTAAAACATGTACATGATTATAGTACAATAATTATAGAGAACATTCGTGTCCGACATGTTCTTAAGGTGAAGGTGTGATTTCCATTGGTTCACCACCATGCACGGTTTGATTGCAAGATTACAAATGTAGTTTTTTTCTCCAGCTTAACATCTGTTCTATACTCAGTCTACAGACCAAAATGGGTAATTATTTACGACGTTTTAAACTAATTAGGTAATCATTGTTCCTTGGCTACTAGACATTGGGCTTTATGAAAAAGTTACCACCAACCTTGTGATAAGATTGTCGTTTTCAATAAGACATAGCAAGCTTTATGCGACGTTCTCAAATAAACGTAATTCAAATGTGGCTCTAAATGCAACTATATTCAGTAGTAATGTACAATGACCATGGCCACTCCATATGGAAAGTGCCCCATTGTGGACAATTGGGGAGGCCGGGGCTCCGCTCGCAGTCATTACTCCCGTTAGCGAGATGCACGCGCGGGCCGATACTGAGGACGATTTAATTAAAGTATTGTGGGCTCGCCATTAACGTGCCGCTTTAGTATTTAAGGCGATGCAATGCCAAAATACTTGAACTTTTTATATAACCAAAGACAACTGTTGCTGTCGACTGCGATATAATACAATACAAAAATACTTTTTGCACACCACGTAAATGAGAAAACAACAATAAGAATGTAATGTAGCATGTGCGGTCTTGTCGCTTAAGAATTGTCTCTTCCAGACAATCAACATTTATAACTAAATGAAAGGAAAAAACAAGTGTACAAAATTTGTTTCATGCCTGACATACGCAAAACATATTTAAGAATGGCGATAGGATTAAACTGCTTTTTATATAACCGAAGCAACTGTTGACAGCATTAAACTTTGTAATAAACCTATTGTAGCTGACTGCCTCGTTGTTCGAGTGGTTGCAAGCGGGACTACCGATCGAGAGGTTCTGGGTTCGATCCCCGACTTGGGTGTTAATGGATTTTACTGTCTTGTAGCGAGTAGTAGCTTGACGTTTGGATTTGGACTCGTTGCGTGCAATAGGCTCCCTGCTTATTTGATGGAACCGGTGAAACATGAGAATGTACTATACTGATCTGTCTACCCCATTGGGAGTAACACGCGTGATCTATATTTTTAAATTGCACCTTAAGTCAATCCATCCATCTAGCTGTTTTTATAAGTCAACTGCTGGACGTAGATCTTATCCAACCGCTTCCATTTCATCAGAAGCTCGGTTTCTTCAATCTAGATGTTTTTAAAATCGTAAGACCATCTGTTAAGATTCGGACTTAACCTTCTTTTCCAGTTTAATTAATGGGTATTAAACGGAAAAGATATGTATTTGGTAATTGAAATTTTCATCACAATTTAGTTAATATTGCATTTATAGGATTCTCGGATTAAATTTCTGATCTGATTTTCTCTAACTTACCCTCAGTCACCAATTACCTACCATTAAAAGAACTATTTAAAAGTATATGTACTTTCTATCAATTGTACGTTTTGAACTCATTTTCATATAACAATAACATAACAATGTTTCAATAACAAACGTCATAGAAAATTTTCCCCTTATTTGTAAAACAATACCAGTTATATATTAGAATAATCAATAATAATTATAATATATTATGCATTGGGGAACATTTGTGTATTGTATAATGTAATTTAAAATTTTATTGTAACACTTCAAATGCATTTAATTCTAAGGTGTCGTAATTAAAACAAAATTTTTCATAATATATGTATGTTTCTTGATCTACCTACGTGATGTCGATACCTACAATTGTCTTGGGACTTACATAAAACAACATAACATCACCTGTATTTCCCCAAAAGGGGTAAACAGACGAGTGTTGCACACTACGACCATTTACCAGTTATTTTATCCATCCACCGTGTAATAGGACAAATCCAGACTCCGTGCTACTACAGAAAAGTTCAAGTAGGCAAACCCAATAATACTTTGCCGAATGAATAGGTATATTTTCGTGTGTTTCAAACATTATTCTCACATTATGGGTATTCAGATATCGCTTAAATTAATCCTAAACATTCACGGCGGTCTTCGCTTTAACGGCAAACTCCCGATAAGGGATTATTCACCATTATTATGCAGCGCTCTTAGGTTTCGGGTACACTGGCTCTCGTCAATTAAGGTATCGTTGGTACTCATCTTCTATCCTATGTGTCTAAGCTGAACCTATACGGCACAATGCGAGGAAATAATGAGACGACCGACCGGTAAACTTTGTTTAAGGCTCGTTACAAGCGGGCGATTCATAGACCGGCGATAATGTACGTTGTATAAGCACTCAACGGCCCTTATTCGTTGCGGTAAATCCCGGAAAGTATTGACGAATTGTTCATGGATATTGTCTGGACCAACGCGGTGATTAGTGAGTTTGACTCCTTAGCCGAGAGTCGTGGGGTTTGATTTCCACCCAAAAGGAATATTTGTGTGGTCAGCACAATTATTTACACTGTGTCTGGTTGTAGTCAAGTGTGTATATATGAAAATATTTATTTATCTGTAAATTTGTAGTTTATGAGCCGTCTGGGTACCAATAACACGAGCTTGCTTGAATCTTTGGGATTAAATGGCCGTGTGTGATGTTTCAACATATTATTATTGATACTAATTCCACTCACATGCTAAATTATTTCTTTGACCGGGTTAGTACTGGCTGAGGTCTGAAAGGCGATGTGGTTAACCTGTTCCAACTGCTTACGTTCTAATTGCTTAATTTGACGCAACGTGTTCTCGCGTCGTGAGTGTCGACTAATTACCACTATATTATGACCTCTGTTGACCTAGTGCTGTTTATGTTTATGATAGCTGGTCAATGTCAGATGTTTACCATTTTGCCCTCCTTTAATACGTTCCCTCGTAAGAATATTAAGAGTATCGAAATAGACTTATAAGGCCAATGTGATTGGTGTAGTTAGAAGAGGTAGCTGGTAGATGTACGGATTTCGGTCACATTTAGAGGCTTTAAAAGAAGACCAGGTCAAAAGTAACTTTAGTAGACGAAAATATTTAAAACTTAAATAATGAATACGGTAGCAGTAGGAAAGCTTTAGTCTCTGTCTACTCCTACTGGAGATAGGCGTGAGAATATGTAGTTACGCTTGCTAATTACTTATGATTACATTTGGATCTTTTTCGGCTTCTCCGTACATTACTAAGGTTTCAACACAGTCCATGTTTTGGGCGGTGCGGAAACCGTCTGAAATCTATGTTAGGGCAGTTGGTTCCTTGAGTATATCTGGATAAAGAAAGAATACACTAATACGAAGTTCTATATATGTAGAGTTTGCCATTAGTGGGTAGGAGATCACTAATACGAAGTTAATTATTATTACCATTTTTCTATCTAATGTCAGGCGAGTTGAGTGATGAACAATTGTGGCAAACAATAGAATGCTCAAAATCGATCGTCTGCGATACGCCTTAATTGATTGGAGTTTGCTTAGATGAAATGCTACTCGAGCCAACATTTTAATAGCACTCAAGTGGAATTGCTAAATGCTATTATCCGTACAGGGAGAATGGGAGTAAATTGCTATTTCTGATGCTGAGTAATAAGCCCTGAGCCTTTCATGTTGCCGTCAATTATAATTATTGTATTGAAATTTCATAAATCTTGATAGTCACTTTATACTTCATGTAAATTATGCTTTTAATAAATTATAGGTACCTTGGAACGTTCGCCAGCGCAACAGTGTAACGTCATTATGAATATTTTCAGTTAAGTAATAATATTATCTGTTAAACATCGACGTATTGTCATAAATATTTATGTGTTTCGGAAGACAACGTGGCCAAATTGTGGGTTACGTGACCTCTTAATTTGTAATGAAATAATATAGAACATGTTATTGGAAAATTACTGCAGTATTTAACTTCGTATTTTCTAGTACAGATTTCGTAAGTGCATTCTCTATTCAGATGAGATATACGAATACGTCAAAATGTTGCATGTCTAAAAATGGTTTGTATAAATATTTCGTTAACCCAACTAGCTGTTCGGCATAAAATAAGTTTTATGATTCTCGTATACGTTTACTTAATGCATTTATATGAACCATTGCATTTTGCATATGATGAAAATTTGAGATACGGGATGTTTTCAAGTTAGGCGAAAAATACATAGAAAATGGACATGTACATGTATTTTCGAATGGACATGTATTTTCGAATTATATGTGAAATAGTAATACGTCGAGAAAAAGGGGATATAATGAATAAGTTTTGAAATTGAATAAAAAAAAATAAAAAAGCTAGAAATACCAAAGTATTCAAATTGGATGAAAAATCAAAGTACATCGAGAAATATAGGACTACGTATAAATAAAATCTCAAATTAATTGACAAATAAAAATACATCGAGAACGGGGGGGTATAAAATTGATTTTTCTAATTGAATCAACAATATTTAAGAACATAATCCCTGTGAATAATTTAAAGATCAAACAGTAATCGGTTGGAATAAGGCGAGGATTTATAAATGCCAAATTGGTAGTGGTGAAGACGGACGGCATATACCATTTATATTCCGCGATGGCAGTCGAAGCACGCGTGATGGCATGCGACGGGGAAAGTGAACTGAGATGCTCAAATTCTTTAATACTGCATCACAATAACTCAGTTAAATTATACTTCTACGTGAGAAAACTTCGCTATATTATTTGGCTGCCTCGTCGGTCATGTGATTGTTTTGTTGGTCGAGCGGTTGCAAGCGCGATGCTTGAATTAGAGGTCCTAGGTTCATTTCCCGGATCCCCGGTTCCCAATAGTAGCACATAGTCAGGATTTGTGCTCGGTGTATGCGAAAAGCTGTGTGTGATAGCTGTGAAGCTGTGCTGTGAGCGTAGATTACGGGCCTCAACCCCCTTTTGGGGGAGGCCTATGTCCAGCAGTGGACTAAGATAGGCTGATGATGATGATGATGATGATATACATAGTAATTGCTTCCCGTCCTATTCCATGGTTGAACGTATATAACTGGTGAATCGTGGGAATATTGTACACTCTGCATACTCCTTCCGGGAAATATAGCCGTAATGTTACGTAATGTTTATATTACTTTTCTGCGTAATCAGTCATTTAAAACGTTACACAGTTAAAGATATTTCATTAAGGTTACGTGAAAGTGTTATCGACTCATCAGCCCAGATTCCTTATGTAGTAACGAGAGAGCACCAAGTGCCACGTATCACTATACTTACGGACCCAACATGATTCTTCTACATTTAGCGTTCTTTTACCCACCCTATTCGTAAACAATATTCAAATCTTAAGTACTGAGCTTAATAATCGATCTAGAATTGCAGATTCGAAATATGTTCGGAAATGGTTATATCTTAAAATACATTATGTCTCGGGACAAATACGCACACGGCTATCTGATTCCAAATGTCTGCGCTATTGTCACCATGCAGTTAATAAACTACGGACATAAATTTTAATTTGAAACTTATATACACAATTTTAAATCCAGACAGATAAAAGGTTCGCGCTCGTCAAACAAATACATACAAATGTGTTTCCGGCGGGAATCGAATCCCCAGCCCTCGACTCAGCAAACAGCACAACTAACCATTTGCTTGACAGGTCACCGAATAACACGTGGTACTGTGTCATGAAAAGAATTTCTTCGTATAAATCAACAATACTGCGAGATTTTTTCCTAAGTTTTGGTTATCCTAAACGTAGGCAAACCCAATATGTTTTAGAGGCACCGGGAATTTAGCACGTTGGCACTTCCATACTTGCACAGTTAACCATTTTGAATGTTACAAAGTTGCAGTCAACTAAGTCCTGGTCAATCGTATGATGCATTTCACGGTCGTGATTCTGCTTTAAGGTGAAGTTAACTTAAAATTCTATGTTTATTTTCTCACGAGACGTTTACGTATCAGCTAAATATTTTTTTATTATTTTAGGATTATTCAATTACGATTATCTTGGGACATCTCCAGAGACGGCTGTCTAATTGTAGTGGGCATAGTCTTTTATGTGGTAAGCAGGCGGTGGAGTAACTATCCACACATGTAAATAATTTTGTGTAAACTTCTGTGCACACAGACACAAAAGAAACACGTGCTCATCATACAAAAATTTGTCCTGGGTGGGATTTGAACTCAGGACAACAGCTTCCCAGTCAAAATCTCTAATCACTGAACCAATGGGTGATTTGTTATATTAATTTTGTAATTGTTACGTTCTTGGATTTTAAGTATAGTAAGCAGCAAAGCAATAAATAATTAACTAGGGAGAACTTAAGTAGCTTGCTTTTTTTAAATCTATAACGTCGCGGTGAACCTAATTTGTGACCTTCAACAGTTCCCTTGGTGTTTATTTCAACAGTTTAAACGTAAAGCATTTAACCCCCGAATGCTATAGATGTCGCTAGCATTGAACACAACTAGCTGTGTTCTCACGAAGCACCGCTTGTTCGAATGTCCCGCCAACGACACGGATTTTAATCGCCAACGTCATTGCTGATTTATCTGGCGATTCGAAGCGCTCAAGATTTTGCTATATCCAAGGAGGCCGGCGGTTCGTTATCTGCCAATAATATCTCTTGCGTTGCCTTATCTGTATTCAGGCCGCCTTTATGATTGGTATTGGTTGGTTCGCTTGTAGCTAGATTTTATTTTTGAAATTACTCTCTATCTATCCACGTTATGTACTACTCGTGGTGTATATGAAATTGTGCGTGTTTCGTAGTATTAAATGGGATTTTTGCTTTGCTCATGTTAAGTAAATTAATAGATGCAGTAAAGATTTTTTAGGATTTCTATATATCAACATCATAAACAATAATATAGAAAACATTAATCAAAAATGTCTTTCATTTTTATTGTACTATTTTTCAAGATCCTCTGAGATGTTATATTTGTGTCTCTTTTTGGCAACCCTAATGCACTCTCACTTTACCTTCTCTCCTATCTCTAGCAATCTCATCAAACATTAATTGCCCCTTAAGTAAACATTGTATTGACATTTCGTTCATTGGGTTCATCTAGGTTCTCACGGGCTCTTCGACCGCTGGGCTTGGCCGACACGCCCCTACAAGGGATACTCCGGCTTTTAGACTTTAAAATGTATCTTATACTATTCATTACCTATATGTTATTTGCAATTATCGTTGCAGCGAATATCTTACGACTCAAAATTTAGTAATAATTTCAATGGATTATATGGGCAATAAAATAGTTGAGCTACGTATGAAACTTATTACATGCAACGATACAAATATTTTATTGCCAAAAATATGGGTATAGAAAGATTTTAAAATTTAATTGACTCCATCATATCCAATTAGCATGCATTTTTAATTAATTCAGATATGTCATTTTATCGATATAATGTCGACACATAGTACACACAGTAGATAGTTTGTAGCTACCAACCAGCGAAGGTAAAATCAAAGTCTCTCATTCATCGCAGTGGGCATGTGGTACTCTTCTACCGGTTGTTATTACCATCCCTCGTTGGTCGATCATCAAAATAACACTTAGCCCTAAGTTTGCCATTATCTGGTCAAAGTGTCCTAACTCGCCGTCGTCGTTCAGTGAGTACGTAAAGGTTAGTAAGGACAACAGTATTTGACAATTAACAAAAGAGGGACACCTCTTGCATTATTCATGTGTCTGGTGAATGAACTCCATGGTTATTTTATGGGTACATCAGTTTTCTTGAAATCACACTCCCTATATTGGTTATTGTAACGATTTCTCCTGTATGTTTTTTATTTTGGCATTTGATTTTATTCCCATTAAGCTTACATATATGATATCTACTATGTTCGACGATTCATATAGTCTTGTGCATAATCCATGACTACATTTTCTATTTTTATTTTCGAGGCACATTACCTAGTTAGATGTGTGTCGGAAAACACCATCCACTGCCAATTCTATCGATCGGGTTGCGATTGGCGGTACGATCAAGATGTTTTTAGGCGTTCGTCATTACACGTTGTTAGGCCCGCGGGTGTGTTCCTTAATCCATCAAATTACAAGCCGGCCATCATCTTAATATCCCCCGCCCCTCAACCAGGCTTTCAATAAGCCAGTACCGCATTGATAGAGCGTAATTATAGTACAGCGAATGCGCGCGCATAAACTTGCTCGCAGCGAATTTGCGGTAACACGGTGTGCAGTTTGTATTGTAGGATTGTTTATATCCTATCGATATATGTTTTGTTTATTTGTTACATGTTTTGCTTATTCCATTTTGTTATCGTTGTTTATTCATTTCGACGCCGGACGCCAATCGAATGTTTATTCATCGGTGCAGTAATCGATCCGTACATTTTTTTCGCGATTTGAAGTTGTCCAACAAAAAACAATATTCTAAACGACACCGGAACGCAACCGTGGTAGCCCGCTGTGACGGTATCCGACCGAAATATGCATACAGTTCCATTTCAATGTCATCCTCATTTGCATACAAAGTTAGTTTCGGAATTCATTGTTAATGTTAATTATGTAAATTCAATTCATTATCCTTCTATTGACATTCAAAACTCACGTCGCCATGGAAGGAAATGTGTCGTAAAATTTGTTGAATAATGAGTTTAGTTATAGCTTTTTGCGTTTGTTTTGATGTCGCAATGAATAATGTGGAGAGAAATAGCTGTAATTATAGGCGTGTGGATTATCAATGGTGTATCCAAATGGATCAAGATAATTGCTTGCGAGATAGCAATTTTGAAATGCGCACACTTGATATTATGTTCTACGCTTACAATTAAGAAATCATTATTTTAAACTACACGCATTCGATACTATGATTATAAAGTTTAACTACATTTAGTAGTAGTCTCATAAATTGTATGAACACGTTCATTTTTAATGTCAGCATTTATTGATTTTCCTGTTAAATTGTAATTTATGTAGATAATTTGTTTTATGTTTGCATGTTTACAGCTGCAATTGGAACTCGTTTTGTGTTTTTATTACTATCATTAGAAGTTTTTTATTGATCATCTGTCGTCTAAGTTACCTGCATAAAAAATCGATATTGTTTTTATTACAATTCAGTCCTTTTATTTAAAAAGTAATTATCATTTTGTAATATATTCAGATTGTTATTTTTGTCACAATCGATGATTTTAATCAACTGCTGAATTGATTTCGTTTTTTTTTACAAAAATAGCTGGTAGGTACTTTTAAATTCAAATCTAACGGAAATACTTGATTTGTTCTATAGAAGAAGTTAAGCGATTGGTGATTATTGCAACATTTCTTTATCTAAGCTCAAATATTATTGAAGTGCACCTAAGAATATTCAGATGTTCTTGAATTTTATCGGATTTGGTGAAGACAGCCTTACCCGAGCTGTACCTAATCAAGGGTCCTTCGCGAAATCTACTTTGCTGAACTGTTTTAGTGCGAATGTTAAAAGTCAAAACATTTCCTGGAGCACATGATTATAGTCGCATGTTATGCGAAAGTAGCCGTGAACAGTTTTAAGTGACACATCACCCTCTCTCGACCGTTGATCTGTCTTTCACCGCCCTGAGCCCTTAGCAAATCGTCCTCACCGGTAAATGGCCACACGAAATTGCCATCGTGATCCTCGTTCCGCCCATAAACCGGGGCAAACGCGACACGTTTATGTAGCAGTAATGTATGGCGAGTATCTTTTCTGTTGTGAGACTGAATTGCGTTTTACCTGTAACAAGCACATACTTGTTATACCTCGTCAACATTTCCTTGCTCTGTTTCTAACTGTTTAGAGGTGAGGACAACACATTTTTCCCTCCATATCTTCTGTTAATCATCATCTCAACGTGCCTTCCCCTATTAATCATATCTAATAGGTATATACATATTTCTATACCCACCTTTTGTCTTATCAGTCTTTTTTCCATTTTTTACTAATCCTTCTTTTAAATGTTGTGCTAATAAAATTGTCAATTATTTGTACAAAATCCCTAAATTCACCAACTCATGATTTATAAGTTTCTACCTGCTGCAAGTGCAGTTTTCACCAGCATCAATTGTGTACTATTAAAATCTTCAACTCCTGGACCGCAGTTACGAGTCATAGCATCGTGATGGTATTGCTTAAGAAAAAAAGCTGTTATGAAGGGGTTTATTAACATAACATCACGCCTGTATTTGCTCGAAGCGATAAGCTGAGAAGTGTAGTATTCCCACTTTTCTATTGGCCTACTTCGGGCACAAATACAAATTCCGAGCTGTTACAGATAATTTCATGTTAGAAGAATTCTGTAATTATTTGCCCGACTATTCGAAGATTTTACAATATAATCACAAATGTAGGTCTTCTATAATATATTCTGATTCTATTGTTCTCTATATATTCTTATTCTATTCTAATAGTATTCGCTGTTGTCAAATGCGAAGTCCACTACTGTTCCACATAGCGGCGTGCGGTACTCAAATTGCGGCGCCCGCCGCCACCAGCGCGTCGTGACCGCGCCTCCGGCTCCATCTAAATTAATATCCAATTGTTGAGTCCACATTCTCTTGCACCAGTCGCGTAACGGACAGTCGATATACTTCGATGTACTTTCTAGTCTTCTCTGGTCTGATGTACTGATGTTTGTCTACTTATCATCAACGCATTAACTATAACGCATAAACACACCATAAGTACAAAACAGCACAATGCGAACCAAAAATAAGTGGATACATTAAATTATTGGATGTTTAATTATAATGATAATAAACGTAATTTACGCCTGAAATCCCCGAAGGGGTAGGCAGAGGAGTGTAGTACACCCCCACGTTTCACCAGTTACTTTTAAAATAGGTGGTGAGCCTATAGCCATACATCGGGCACGCATTAGAATAATCCAATAGTCCCCGACCCGGAATTTGAACCCAGGACCTCCCGATCGGCAGTCGCGCTTGCAACCACTCGACTAACGAGGCAGTGCAATTATAATTATAATGAACTTGGAAATTCACATAAACGCCATCCATCCAATGTACGGACTGATTCGTCAAATCCATGTTATTATATACCAAATCATTTTCTTCCAACCGCCAGTCTTTGCACAAACAAGCGAATTCCACTGCTACACTCACAAATCATCATCTTAAACATGCTGATGATAATGATGAATTACCAATGTCCGCATGTACACAATAATGTTCAGTCAGATATCGTTGCATGTTTCAGCAACATTGTTGCAAGATCGTCGATCGTACGAATATCATTATGGTAAAGGCAAACATGGGATGGGTTGTTCATTGGAAGACTTTCAAATAACTTACGTTGATTTAATAAACTTTGATTTTGTCCATATTTATTGATACGTAACATTACGCCTGTAATCCCCGAAGGGGTGGGCAGAGGAATATAGTACACTTCCACTCCTAGTTTAGTACGAAGAATAGGAACGTGTAGAAGCACACTACACTGTACGTCATCTCACGTCACGCAAGACGACCTGCCAATATGTCAGCATTGAAAATACACGCACCTACATAGATAGATTGCCAATGTTAAATAAATCAAACACGTGTCATTCTAATCTCGGACAGATCGATCGGTCGAAACAGTTCGTCGGAGAAACTCAACGTTATCCAAATCCACATTGCCAATGTCACGCACTTATCACGTGTCTACACTGCGACTTTCACACTTCGCGAATGAAATTACAAGCGACATCACTTAACTGAGGAAATGTACTTTTTTATTTTTGATTTGAGGTAATTTTACGTCTCCGTTCGGTGCTCTCTGCCTACACCACCACTTGGCTTGATAATATAGTAATAAAGATTACATTTCTACAAATTGCAGCCAAACGCGAGCCTATTTGTAATAAAAAAATAAAGAAATACGAAGAATTCATGTGAGTGTGTTTTAGTATCCATTAAACACTCAGAGTGATTCATCCACCCCCAATGACAATCGCACTTGAAATTGGCATTCAGTTAAATAATGGAAGATTTAAAATCGATCAGCACGTGGCTCGATCTATTTCAACGTGAGCTAATGTAAAGAGGAAACATATTTATCATCGCATCCACTTACCGGCATTTTCAGAATACTAAAGTTTAATAAATATTGCTTTGGGATTGCTATTACTAATATCCAAAAAACAGATAAATACTGCTTTAGATACGATTTATGTAACGTTCCATTTTTCATTACATGCGCGAATATGTTTTTTATATTCAATTATTAATATCTATTCCGTTCTTTGTATCCTGTTAACAACAATTAAATACAGCGTTAAATTAATGTATTAATGTAAAATTCTATTTTTCGTTATAAACGGTGTTAAATCTGTTAAATTCAATGTATGTATGTAATTGTCATTCCGTTCCGATGCACGCATCCTATCATAACCAAACAAAAATTTAAAAATGCACTAAGTATATGTAAAATATAACCTTCCATTTTTTTATACCCGCAGTAAAGTCAATTCGGCATTCTATAAATTGCAGTTCCTTTTAGATTCGGACATCCTATAATTACTGTATATAAACAAATATTATTATATTTCGTAAAGTATTTATAAAAAGTATACTGACTACGAGGGAGTGTACTAAACTCCTCTGCCTACCTCTTCGACAATTACAGACCTGATGTTACGCCTGTATAAACAAAAATTAAATAGCGCATTAAGTATATTTAATATAACGTTCCATTTTTTGGAATACGCGCAGTTAAGTCTATCGCATTCAATAAATTTCCATTCCGTTCCGTTCCGCGTAATAATAATAATGATGATAATAATAAAACATATTTAGATGCTAGATACACAGTTTCGCACGGGCCGGCTCAATAATTCTCATAACAGTGCTTTCTCAGCTACCGGATATCTCATTGGTGAATATCTCGCAAGTAATGCGAGTGCTATTTATTAGATTGAGTCGTGAGACCGCAGTCCGGTAGCCGGGCGCTTTAATAAAATAAGTAAACAGAATAACTAACGTCGGTTTAAGATAACAGGGCTCGTTCGTTTTGTACGTCATTGCGACCGGAAGTTGGTTTTTCTTTGAAGTTGGCGATCAATTCTTGTCTCCTGTCCTTCATTGGTTTGAGGTTGCTGATATATATAATTATTTCATACGTTATTAGTATTATTCGTTACTGTCCTAATATGACATACTAGGTGTCGTTATATTAGGTGTACTTATATTGTTTTTTTAATTACTTATATTGTTGTTTATTTAAATATCACTTGCTAACGGTGAAGGAAAACATCGTGAGGAAACCTGCACACCTTAGAATTTATAAAAAAAATAATAATTCTAAGGTGTGTGAAGTCTGCCAACCCGCACTTGGCCACCGTGGCAGACTATGGCCTTAGCCCTCTTAGTATGAGAGGAGACCCGTATTCCAACAGTGGAATTGTAAGGGGTTGAAAAAAAAAAAAAAATTACTGATACATATATACCTAAATAGGTACCTACTATATCTAGATATTACAAAGGAGCAAGTCTTTGAGCGCAAAAATAAATTAATTATGTAAATATATTGGCAATGCATGGACTCTTATTGAGACTGTTACTAGAAAATTGTTTAGACCATTTCATATTAAAGTGGAAAAAAGTGAAATATCAGTTTCTGTGACGTTTCAGTACTACCTAGCTGTTGAAAAAGATCTTGTTATTGTTGCCCAACTTACATTAAATCTTGATAATACAACATAATTATATATATCATTTACAAAATAAATTTCATCTCAACCAGTCTAAATTATACTTTACGGATCTAATGATGTAACAATTTTAGTAGCACAGTGTGATTGTAAGGAAATCGCAAGTCACTAATATTAAGTAGGTATACCAGACTAGCTGATATCGAGTACCTATAACAAAATAAAGAAGCAGTTATCCCAGAATATACAATAATAATAAGCAGTTATCGCAATACGTAAAAAGGGCCATTTTTTTTAAGATTTTGTACATTTAAATTAAGAAATATGATCAATTGTCGTACACGCACGCGCACGCAAGCACGCATGCACGAAAGCACGCATGCACTCATGCAGGGGCGGATCTACCTAAGGACTTTATGGACTTCAGCGCAGGACCCCGTGGATACAAAGGGCCCCCAGCCCCTATTGTTTTTAACAAAGGACGATACTTGTTTTTACAGGCTCAAGTACCTACCCTGTACGTTTGAATACAGCTAAGGTCGAAATACATGAAGCGCTCCCTACTTTTGTTGGTTTTCCCGTAAGAAATATTAATTTCTTGGACCTAGTATCCAACTCGTTTGGGTGAAAGCACCAGTTTTTCATCCAAGAAAAAATATTTAATTTAAATCAATTAGATTATTGTCCAAGTAAATGTATTGGCTAACAGGAATACAAGTTTATTTTATGTACACAAAAAAATTATTTAGTCCAGCCAAGCCAAGCCAGCCAGCCAGTCCAAGAAATGGTTGTATTCAAATTGCTTTTGCTAATAATCGAACAAAAATTCTTCAATGCTATATTATAAAAAAACATCTTTTTTAACAAAATTGTGAATCAGAATTTTTTCATCTTCAATTAAAAATGAATTTATTGCTTTTTATAATTTATCGACTTTCTAAGATATACAATACAATACAATACAAATATTCTTTATTGTACACCAAGACAATACAACACAGACAATACAAATTTTCGACGGCACACAAAAGGCGGCCGCTAACAAGCGATCAAATATAATCCTAGACCACAATAAGCCAAATTCTTATCAGGCATACCTAAGGGCTTAAAGTCTAAACAACTACTTCTGAGGATATAATTTACGTTTGAGGGATGAAATATGTCGATATCGACCATAAGTCATATTCATAGGAACGTAAAGATTTAAAAAAAAATTTATAAAATCCATGAGTATAGAAAAAGAAGTTAAAAAGAAACTACTTTTTTATTAATGTTCCTCTAAATTTTCCGATGTGTTTAGTTACCTACTTTAGGTTTTATACCTATCTTGAGTCTTTCATTAATTTCTGTATAAAATCTACATAAAAACGATGTTTAGGGTAAAGATTACAATAATTATGACCCGTTGAACTTCGTATCGGTGTGAGACACGGACTTGAATTTATTTTGAGTGTGCCTAAGTGTATAATTGGCGATAACTTCTGAGATATTCATTATAATTATATAGTGTAATGACATTGCTTATGAAATTCCTGAAGCTCTTGATAAGAATTAATACTGTATCCGTCCAAATATATTTCCATTTATCGCATTGGTTACATACGACCATTAATAATTATATGTTAGAATGGGTATAGTAAGTAATCTATCTGGAGAGTGAAGGGACATCTAAGACCAATATTGAAAC
>DWDT01001175.1:0-16797 GCA_018245595.1 Microceris scylla | reverse complement strand
GAGGTGCGCGCCATGGATTTGAACCCAGGACCTCCGGAGTGAGAGGCTGAATTCTTAACCACTAGGGTATCACTGCGTTGAATCTTCTACAACTGATAATTCATATTGAAGAGCTTCGCCAATGTGGAGGTCTCTACATTCTTGCTGTGCCCTAGTTTCTCTAAAATATTACGCTCACGAGGTCGACAAATTGTCTTCTTGGAAAATTGTGAGCAAGAAATAACTAAGACATTTGTTCCGATATTAGTTAAACGTAACATCACGCCTGTAATCCCCAAGGCGTAGGCAGAAAAGTGTAGTACATTCCCATGTTTCACCAGTTATGTTTACGTCCCATTGAATAGGTGGTGAGCCTATTGCCATACACCGGGGATAGATCCAGACTCCGAGCCAATACTAGAAATTCCAAATTAGAAAGACCATAGTACCTACCCGACCCGGTATTACTTGACTGTCATATATTGACAATATCGAGTGCAATGTAGAGCATATAAATAGGGAAATTAAGTGAAAATTGGGGAGACCCTTTTATTTCTATTGTACACCTTACCCCTGTAACACTATTTCTAATTCCTACAGAGCTGATTGTCTCATAGAAATCGTCTATTAGCGATAAGAGCGCCTAATAGTATCGTTACCTATTTGCCCTGTTACTATTTCTTTTGTATGATGTACAGTAAAGTGTAATATTGTTATTATTACGTCACTTTCCTTACAATAGCTTTAGTACAAAACTTTCCCTTATCTGGACGGTCTATGTAGTAATTCTATTACATCATTAACAATATTTACAATAAAATAGTAATAAAAATATTCATTGGTATTTTGAGGGATTATTAATTTATTAACGAGCCATGTAGAGAGCTATGCTCGGAGTTTCTCTACATGACAGGATCCGTAACGGTGAAACCCGTAGACGAACCAAGATCACCGACATATGTAGCTCACAAAATTAGTAAGTTGAAGTGGCAATGGGCAGGCCATATCGCTCGAATGACCTACTACCGATGGGGAAGAAAGGTCGATCGAGTCGATCGGGTCGATCGATAGGGTTGATCGATCAGTCGATCGAGTCGGTCGATCGAAGGGAGCATCGAGTGGCGACCACGCCTCGGTAAAAGGAGCGTAGGTCGCCCTTCTACCAGATGGTCTGACGAGCTGAAGAAGACAGCGGGAAGCTGCTGGATTCGGAAGGCCCAGAACCAGAAGGAGTGGCGCCGATTAGTGTAGGCCTATGTCGAGCAGTGGACATCTAGAGGCTGACGATAATGATGATTAATGTTTGTACTAGAACAATAGACATAACTTCTACACTACGGCTAGGTTGTTTTATAAAACCAGGGCTGCTGTTTCAAAAAGAAAATAATGTCAAGTAGTTCACTAAATCATTTAGAAACATAGCGGAAGTGGCTAAAACTTTCCTTGCAATGCGTTTATTACTTAAAAAATACACTACATTCAAAGTATGTTCAACATAAAAACGCATTAACAGATAAACTAAGTGTACTTAAGCTTTTCAGTTTTATATTAGGCTAATAATACATTAATAATATTAGAAAACAATATCTGTGTACAATCATGTACACAACGGAAATGCATACGCATCGGCCGGGCATTATCCTAAACGACTGACCTCTGGGTCGTCGCTCTTAAATCCCCGACGCCGTGACGTACAACATTGTTTACAAAACACCGTATAACTTGTAGTAGTGAAAGCGTAGGAATGGCAACGTTGCAGTTCATTGATAGAACGTCAATATCAATGGAGGAGCCCTGCGCGGCGTCGTACTACGGGATCGGGGGTAATGCGACGTTGCCGCTATCAGCTAGCCCCCACGGGGAGCGATCGCGACGCTTGGAGCGACGTCGGACTTTAATAGTACTATAACATATTGGATCTGATGATTTTCATGTCATGTGATAAATATTATTTGTTTTGTGTTTTTAAGTATTATCCGCGCGAAGCGAAGGTTGGTGCGACCTCGGATTCTTCCAGAACTATTTTGATATTGATATTGGGTCAGATGACTTCGATGTATTAGGTTACAAAGTACCGATGAGGAAACTCCTTTCCTTAGAAAAGAACGACAGAAACTGAAATATGCGCATAATTTAATGAGTACTGCACTCTTTTTGTTCACTCCATCGCATTTAAGGGCGCTTGATTATTGAATTAACAGTCATATTTGTTTGTTACAGAATGCCCTCCAGATTTGTGTATAGAAGAAACACAAACCGAGACGACCGCGCCAATTACAAGTGAGTAATTAACTAACTGAGATCTGACACCTAAAAGTAATTTTACATAATAAGCAAAAGACAATTTTTCATTAGCATGACAAGCAACGAAAAGCAATAAAGTTAATTTATTAACACGAACAATGAAATGAGGTGGCTTTCTGTGAAAGTTTTGTTCAGAGTATAATTTTGTGTTTCCTTGCAATGGAATTAACGTTTTCCTCCTATCTCAGGCGAAGATAGTGACACAGCTGAAAACGAAGGGCGTATATCTTTGGAAAGTTCGCCGGTAAGACAGAGGAGAGGGGGGATACTAAAAGGGGGCAGACTATGGAAATCACTAGAAAATGACAAGGATATCACCGAACAGGTATATAATTTGAGTTTTAGTATAGAACAAGTATTGTTTAAACATTTACAAAGACCGAGATATATAAATATTTATGTGATAAAATATATAATACACTTTCCTGGTTTCTTTCGGCTTAACAGAGATTAGCTCTCTAAGCGCAGCCTATTCCAAGTTAATCGTTAAAACAAATCTCCGAACACGTCCAACTTCCTTTATAAATAGTTATCTACTCGTACTTCGATATTGGTTTTTGTAAGTCTTTTTGTAAGCCTCGTTTCTACTTTGTTCGACCTCACGCGTTATCCAACTTAAACCTAACACGAACTTATTTAACACAAAACGGAGATGTTAACTCCTAAAACTTATGTACAATTTACAATACACGGGTTACATTTCATTCTATAGCTTATTTTGAATATAAATTTAATCATTTTCCAATAGATTATGATTGACCTTGTCATTCTAATGAACCGAAAAGGTGGACGGAAAGTGTATAAGCTCAGTGGAGCATATTAAAAGAGCAGAAATCAATTTGTTCGCGCAATTTCGATAATCGTACAATTAGAGTGTTTCCATAGAACGACGATCAGCGATCCAATACCACTGCGAGCGACGAGGACGGATCAGTCACTCCGCGATCAGTGCGATTCGTAGAAAGACCGAAGGAGCCATGCGATGAAGATGTCAGGCAAAAGGTCGAAGTAGAGCCGGCACACTCGTCCGACAGCGAAACGACGTCACAAAAGGAATATAACTCGACAACAACGCACAGGTAAATTCAAACTTCGAACTCATCAAATATTAATATACCTTCTAAACGGTCGGTTTTAACTACAATCGTTCCCACTTCGATATCACAGAACGTTTTAATATTCTACGTCGATATTCTAAACAAACTTAGTTTGCTTTTAAAAGCATATATTTATAATACTCTATGGACTGGAGGAAAAGTTATTAAACATATTCTAATGTAGTTCACAAGTAAGACAGTATTGCAACTAAACTATAGTATACACTTATACTACAGTGTAACTTATAGTAAATTTACAACTGCTGCCGTAGTGAGAGTGCATTTACTTGCTTCTTTATGAGAGTCAACGATCAAATATTTTATGTTGTCTTCTTGGAAACATATTACACAGTGTACTTTGAAAAGTTTCCATCTTGTTAAATTTGGAACTACACGAACACAAGTTGCAGTTCTCCACTCTCTTAATTACTCGCTCTTTAAGTTACTTAATTTCAACTGCAGTTCGCCACAGGAACATTGTTTCAATAATACATACATAGAGTACTACTATATAATAACAAAGAGAACCAAAGTTATAGGCATAGCCCAAAGCATTAACAAACTGAAGTGACATTGAACCAATAACCGTTGGAGTAGACGTGTTCTGGAGTGTAGACCGCGTCTGGATAAACGTAGCGTAGGACACCTTCGTCTAGGTGGAGTGGCGATATACGCAAAGCGGCTGGCAGTAGTTGGATGCGACGAGCTGAAGATCGAGCGCAGTGGCGTGCTATTGGAGAGGCCTTTGTTCAGTAGTGGACGAAAATAAGCTGATAATGATGATGATGATGATGACATAATAACATGAGGCCCGCGTAGTGTCCAAAAGATTAAGCGGAGTGTAGTACAACTCCCATTTTTCATCGGTTATAATATAAGTCGCATGGAATAACGGGTGAGCCTATTGCCATATGTTAGTCACAAAACTGGACTCCGTGCTACTACCGAAAATTACAAGTTAGAAAAACCCAAGAACTTTTAAGTACTATTGAGAATGCACATATTATTAACCAAACATATCGTAGGTCCATTTTCTTTAGACGCCATTTTAATATCAGTGTACCCCACGTCTCGTAGCACTTAATAAAGAAGACTGGAACAGTTTCCAAGTGCCTTTTCATTATTTTCTTTTAGATTTGCTCGCAGTCGAATGGATCCGAACCACTGAAGTGAACAGTGCATTAAAAAAAAATGAAAGTATGTAGAAGAGGTTGGAAAGCTCAGAAAAGTAAATTTGATATTGAAACAATTGTAATATTATAATGATTCACGATTTAAAATGTTCTTCGCTTTTCAATAGTTTTGGTTTTTTGAATAAACTTTATAAATGCATTATTATTACTTCAGATATTATATTCTAAAAATGTTGGCACCCGAATTAAACTGACCAAATTACCTTAATAATTTATCACCGCCAAATAATAATGAATACAGTTTAATTGCAAACTATAAAACCCAGCTGGTGGACGCGGGCCTCTCTTATAATAAACTTATAACTGGTCTCTCATAACCGTTTAATATAAAATACAATTTGAGTACAATTCTCCGAAATCGACGTGCGTGTATAAAGGGATAAATGTCGTCGTGAGAGAAACACGTCAGATATGCAAGAATAGAAAAATAAAACCCTCGATGTTCTCTGCACACCCCGTAAGAGACCTAGCGCGATAATAATAATAGTGTCTTAATTACATATGCACCGGCTTAGCTCACGAATATTTTAATCATCGCCGCGATCTCGATACAACCAGAGGGAGCTTGTGAAGAAGAACGTCATGTCCGAAAATAATAAGGACATTCTGGACACCATACGTGAGCTAAGCCGGCACATATGTAACACTTACGAAACAGTAAAATAATAATAGTGTGTTTGTAACCATAATTATTACAACTTTTTAAATATCAGTATTATTTCTTTATATAGCAGACTGGAAACGCCGTTAATCTTGACAATAAACACTCCGAAAGCAAACTCTGCTGTCAAACAGTTATTTAACAGCAGCCGCCCGCCGCCGCCGGCCATCGAACCGCAGTTGATCACTTCGGAGACACTCAGGTCTGTATACATAGCAACTTCTTGGCGTCACTCATAGTTCACACTCTCACATTGATCCCAAAATAGGGAAAACTGTACTCATAGCTTCAAAAATAATGAATATTCCCATTATAATAGAAGGAACAATTATTATTATAACATCTCCACACTCAGCCATCTATACCCAAAGTAACCAGATGACTGGTAAATTATATACATACATGTACAATGTACGAGTACATATTATATAGATTATTTACACCTAGATACAGAACAAATAATGTGCTCAACACAACTATTTATTCTGGGTGGGAATCGAAATCGAAACCCCCGGCGCAGAAGTCAGTTTCATTAACCACTACACCATCAGGCCAGTCTATGTAGATGTATATTACTAAACACACTTATACAGGTAGTTATATAACTTTTTACTTAACTTGAAATGCTGTGAAATATTAGTGCGACATTTGGTTACAATTTAATGGCGTTGATAAAATACTTATTTATATATTATACATTAACGACAAAACACTAAACATGTCCCAGAGCACCATGACATGGGGTACTTCAAGAAAAGCGTAAATAGAGCTCTCCTTTAAAGCCGACAACACATTGGTCACTCTTCGCGTGTTGCAAACGTCCATAAGCGACAGTGACCACTTCACATCAGAGCACATATAAAAAATGTGTACAAGGTTCAATGTACTATATTTCTTTCACTATAACTAATCAGCAGGTGTCCTAAACTAAACACATGTTCCCTGTCATAATATGAAGAATATTTCCCCATTCCACTTCCATATATGATTTGGTGTAGACACAATGCCGTATCCAGCCTAAATCAATCTATGTGTCAATTAAAAGGAACTGAAACCGAGACCAAATATAATTTGCATAGGTTAACTCATAATGTTAATTTGCTTATAACCGTCGTACACAATTTCCACTACAACGTCAAAACATATTCCAACGGAAAGATTTTTTTCTAATACATAAAGAAATTCAAATACTTATCCAAATTGTAGGGAGATTTGTAATTTAAACATTCAGCTGACGCAACGTTCTCTCGTTTCGTCTACATTAATATTGAAATAATTGGCGCACGTAAAAAAGGCACGTTTATCCAAGAAAGTATCTACCTACTTACCAAGAAACCTTAAACAGATATTTACCCAAACAAATTAACTCTTTTGAAATAGTTAAGTACTTTATAAAAGTTTCCAGTCCCTTCAATCGGAAGTTGCAAAACATTTTTATGCTTTTGTTTGTATGAAATTAATTTCGAAACGTCGTTTCGTTCGTTTGATTCGTTCGATTTGTTTTGATAAATCTTGGAACGATAATTTAACACGAGAGCACAAATTATTGGTAGGTACTTTTTTTTTAAGAAAATGCGCGTGTGATGCGTGAATAATGGATGTTAACGTTTATTTCAGACGAAAATATGAATCTTCATCACTTAGTAATGTCGTGTTTCTGGCTCAACAATAATTTAAGCTGACATATATCCTGCTTGTTTCGTCGTAACGTAATAACTAAAGTGAACAAGAAAAATACATTTAAAAGCCCTAAGTGCCTATCAACCATATAAGTGTTCAAAAAATGTTTCAATCTATATAAATAAAACGATACAGGGTCTGCCGTTGTGTAACGGAAAAACTACTGGCTAGATTACAATTAAATCAGTTAATTAACATTTATTTCTTAGTCACTTGGCCTTTATATTAAGAATTATTGCCACAGCTTCTTTTAATATAAAGTTAGTAAAGTTTTTAGGTACGACGCTATTTATAAGTACACTGTACATAAATAAAATACATTGTTAACGTAATAAGCAATGCAAACCAATTCGCGAGTATGAGCTAGTGTAATATAATTTTATTGAGCCTGAATTATTCTCAACTATTTTCCTTACAAATCATTTCAGACTTCTTTCGCAGGAGACTGTGATTAACTCGGTGCTTAACTCTTTTAAGGGTGGATTTGAAATAATTGTATCCTCCCTAGCCATTGTCCTTTGACAACGTTCAAGCTTCATCTCTATGTCAAATTTCAACAACAGCAGATCTATAGTTTTGATGTGAAAATGCAACAAACATAGCGACACGACTATTACTTGCAAATATTTCATTATGAATTTTACTGTAATATCGTCTGCTCAAATATTTCATTCCTTAACTTAGTCCTCATGAGGTAATTTCAAGTGGCATTGGCTAAACACAAGTAAAAATACTCGCACCGTTTATCTTTAAGCTTACTCAAGCTCAACTTAAGTCCTTAGACACACATCTTCACGCGTCTAACGTTTGAAGTGTAATATAAGAACCCCCATATAATGGAACATTCTCGAAAAAGAAAAACATATGAAATATTTTTTCAACGGCTTCAATGAGGAGGGTAGCATTTCACGTTTAATGACATGCACTTTACTCTTTTCTCGTGGTTAGAATTTTTTGTATGTTAACCAAATATGTATTTTAATGTAGCTTATTATAATAACGTCTCATTTTACGTCTTACTTAAAGTGATGGTACTCTGTAACGCGTGCCAATGGTAATTTACGCGAAACTGGATAGTAGCCAACATTTAGGGAAGTTTTATAAACGTCTAAAGATCGTTCGAGAAGGATTAATCTATGTCACCAGACGATACGCCACGGATAGTCAATTTGAAATCCGTTTAGCCCAAAACAGGGTAACGATCATGGAACTACATTTGTTTCATTATTTCATATCTTTCAAAATTCATAGTAATAATTTAAGTAAATGAAAGATCTTATAATAAAATGACGTTCATATAGTTTGACGATATTTTTGTAACTATAGGTCACTTATATACAAATATTTTCATATTCCTTATAACACAAACAGTCTTAATGATGCTTTGTAAATTACTGTATTCAATATGTAAAGTGAAATAGTAGTCCCTTTTGAAAATAAATATACATGTTACTAAAAACTTATATTTTAAATAAATATGAAAGTTTCCCTTTAAACACCTATATACAATTAAAGACAGCACATAATTTAATCGTCTATTTCTAATACTCAACATCTAAGTAGCTAAATTCGTTATATCATTCAATGAATTAACTCTGAATACATTCAAACTAACTATTTAACCGGTCTGAAAATGGCAGTAGTCATTGTAAACAAATATACGTCTCATTATACTCTATACCTACATACATTTTCTACTTCCTTTGTTTCAATGTTAATCGTTTCTGTGTTCATTAACGACTTCGTCTTGGTTTTGTCGGGAAACTAAAGGCTAACATTTATTTTTTTTGCTCAGGGCGTGGGACGCGGGCGTGAGACCGAAAGCCGACGATGCAGCTGTCCGCCGCGTGGCCGAGAGGAACGCTTTGCGATGTTCTCTGTTACGCAGCGAGGCAAGGAAGAAACAACAGCCGAAGGTAACTGGCTAACAATCGAACAACAATATAAACGCTGCTACGTCATTCGGAATAATAGACTCCGCTAATTTATATCCTTTTTGTTGTGAACTATAGATACCTACAAATTTGACATGAAGTGCAGAGAAATTAATTAATCGACCTGAGGGCAGGGATGGCGCTCATTGGGGAAGGCCTATGTCCAGCAGTGGACTGAAACAGGCCGGTGATGATGATGATGATGATGATGATGATGATGATGATGATGATGATGATGATGATGACCCATTTATCATTCCACTGTTGGTATATGGATCTCCTCTCATATCGAGATATTTATCACTTCATTCTTTCTGATAATGTACGTAATGGTATGTAACAACCATAAGTTTTGGTGATCAATTCTTTAATACATGCAATTGAGTTTCATAAAAGTGCTAGCGTATTAGCGTATTAGCGTATCGGCATTTTTTTACAAATCGAATCCTAAATGGGAAATGGAATATTCTTTATCTGTTTAGAATTTCAGAATCGAAAGTATCAATGAATTATTTATTTCTTGATTACATATCAAGTACCTACCTATTTACATGTCCGTTTTTAATATGTAGCTACTATAAATATCGATTAGTATTTCGTATCGAAATTTTAAAGAACTTTGATAAGCTCTGAAGACCGAAACATCTTCAAAGTAGTTCAGCGGTTTCTTTTGACGCCAGAAATATTAATACTGAGGATTTATTCGCTATAATACGCACTTACATAAAATATTAATTTTCAATATTATTTTACATTAAGTAAAAAGAAATATTTTTATAAATATTTGTCAACGCCTCTGACAACTTTAATACATATGTGTCTATTTTAAGTATTACCGCAGTTAAATAATTGATGAAAATTTCACGTCAAAGAAATAACAAATTATTTTTACACTGCCACAATTCTCTCACAAAATTTGAAAGTTAATAACTACGGCTACGATTTTTACTTCGTTTGTTCCGACCATCCAATTAGTTGAACGACGCCCCGAAGGTCGTACGAGGCTGAATTATGATGGAGCGACGAACAAACTTCGGTGGAAAAAAAACAAGCTCGAATAACAAACGAGGCGGTGATAAAGAAAATTTCTTTATCTCGATACGTTTATTCTGCGAAAAGCTGCTGACCGACTCTGGCTAGAATTTTTATAACTACGATGTCATGATGTGCCTGCGTAATGAGAAGATTTCGTGTCGGCTTCATACAACATGTAACGCTGTCCCGCCAAGTTATGACACCATTATGGTTTTTCATCCTTCAATAAATACCTACTTTATCTTACAAAAGAAACAACTACATGACTTTCAACTCCTCATTTGTATATTTTATTGCGAGGACAAACAATGACGGGACGTTTTAAGAATGTTCGGATAAAACGCGTCCGTGGAACAACAAATCAATATACAAACAAAAAACGAACCTAACCGACGCGACGGAGCGAATATTGCTATAAACTTTCGTTGAGGCGTAAATATGCGCTGGGCGCATTAACACGTCATCGTAATAAACATAATTACTCAATAGGACAATTTTGCCGTCATGATATGTTCCTATAAATGTCTTATTTATATTAATGGAACATAAGTACAAAAAACTGTCCTAAAAAAGTGTCCTATTAGACACAATTGGATCTACGGCTCAGAGTTAAAGTTTCAATAAGGACGAACAAAGGAATTTCGAGTGGAAATACCTGCACCAAATCTGAATATTATGTCTTGTTAAATATGCAAATGCACAATATCTTACTGAAGGCTTATTAAGCAAACAAAATATTTCAAATATATGTACTATGGCTAACATATTGATAGAACCCGTGTTAAAAGTGTCGATTGTAGGAATACATTTTTTACTACATGAGGTAGTCCGCAGGAGTAGCAAGTATAACTCACCTTAGATATCGTGCTACGAGAGATCTGCTAGACCCGTCGGACAACAGAAAACGCATTTTTTGGTTGTTATGGCCTATGATTTTTTTCCGGTCGTATTATTGAAGCATACAGCTTGGCTGGGCAGTACATAGGAAACTCCGTCAAATCTTTTCGTCACCGCTATCGCAAAGGCTTCAATGAGTGCGTCCTACCTGTTATGACATGCGGAGCCGAGCCGTGGATACTCACGGCGCGACTGCTCTACCAAGTTAAGGTCGCTCAACGAGCTATGGAGAGGGCTATGCTCGGTGTCTCTCTGAAGGATTGTATCAGAAATCAGGCGATCCGACGGAGAACCAAAGTTATCGACATAGCCCAAAGGATTAGCAAACTGAAGTGGCAGTGGGCTAGTCACACCTGTCGCAAAACCGATAGTCGCTGGAGCAAATGTGTTCTATAGTGGAGACTGCGACTTGCCAAATGCAGCGTAGGACCTCCAGCTAGGTGGAGTGACGATATACGCAAAGTGGCTGGCAGTGGTTGGATGCGAAGACTTGAAGATCGAGCTCAATGGCGTGCCATTGGAGAGGCTTATGTACAGCAATGGACATAAGTAGGCTGATAATGATGAATGATGGTTATTGTTCCACACTTACACACTGATGTGCCCTCAGAATAAGAAGATTAAGGACATAATCTGCCACGTTTGCCAAATGCGCGTTGGCAGACTTAGCGTACTTTAGATGACAATTTTTCGCCGTTACAGCTATTGATATTTAAGCTTGAAATAAACATACTTTTGTAACGAAATGCGCGCCATGGATTTGAACCCCAGGGATCAAATTTTGTCCGCATCTTGTTACAAAACACCTGTGTTCACAAGGCTAGATTGTGTTGTATCACTATCTCACCTATAAATCCAATGGCGTGAAATCATGGCAACGAAGTACAATAAATAAAACCAAAAACCTCAAGGTTAAAGTAAAAGAATAAAAGTGAAACTTTCTAGTCAAATGTAGTTTAGGTCATCACACTGCCTTGAACTCATAAACTAATTAACCTTACAGCTGCAGTGCATAGGGATGCTATTGAAAAAAATTTGAACTAAATAATAAAGTTTTACTTTCGAGTATTATCTATAATATACGAGGGTGAAAATTTTAAACATGTAACAATAAGTATGATGCCGATCTTATTATTCTAATTTGACTAAATGTTATCGACCAAGTTTCAAACACTATCATCTAATCTTTCTCAAACAACATAACGAACGAATAAAATTAAAATAACGATGTATGTACAGTTGTATAGGGCAATTAGTGGAATTTATTTAACCAGAGGTCGATTGTTATAATATTAACATAGATACTATTCAAATTTCATGAAACTGCAAAGCTTAGATGTCGATAAAAGTTCGCGCTTTTAAATCCAAATATTTGATATCTACGAGTACCAGTCTAGTCGTCGTGTGTACCTAATATCTGTATAATCCCTGAAAGTGTCACAATCAGACGACAACCCTAGCTCGTAACATTCGCTCACCGCCGCCGCCATGAATGAATTTTCTATTTACAAGTTAAAATCCGATATCACCCTTCACTCGAATTCCAAGAAATATTTCATTCATTTCGCTACATTTAGGTTCGTCTGGCTTTGATATCATGAAAGTCTGCTTCACGACCTTGTGTTTTTACTACGTTCCAATTCCCGAGGACGTTTTACTACGTTTGTATTCTAAATCGAGCTATAAATAACATATACAAAATGTCTCTACATATTTTTACGAATGAAATTACTTGAATGATTTTTTGTCACCACGGTGCAGAATGCCACACTTTACACACCCTACATTATATTACGGGAAAAATATGTATTATAACATTATTAAACTGTCCGTTAAACTAAAGAAGACTTTATGACATGATAAAGATTGTGTAGAAAAATTAATGAACTACCGATTGCTTACCAAGATATATTTATTATACATATGATATATATCTTATAGATTTATTAGATAAGTAACACTTTAGTACTTATATAAAAATGCTATCGTCTACAACAGAACTCTCTGTAAGATAACAATTTAAACAATCGAGAAAAAGAAAGTGCGACTATCTCTACAATATTGCTAACTTCAATACGAAGTTTCCGGAGAATTAAACGACGATCCGACGCCAGATCGTTTAGCGATCTCGCAGATTCCTTAATCCCTATCGGTTTTAACCCATATGGAACTTACCAGATAATGCATAAACATTTGTGAATTCCTGTTTTAAGTTGCACATGGAGGCAAAATAGAAACGCAACATTTCGATAACTATGAAAAATAATACACTAAACTAAAATATTAAAATCTAGACATTATTTAATGAAAAGTGATGCTCATATGAACTAAGTTTTCTGTTATCAACTTTATTTTCACTAAGAAATATGATTTTGATTTATGCCTTTTTTATTTTTATAATATGGATCTAGATGAATATTTACGTATCTATGCAAACATGTACTACACGTACGGTTTATAGTATGGGACCCCTCCCTTTAAATAGATGAATTCGAGGGGCGGAGTAAATACGATCATATTTAATATAGAATTTTAGTAATTTTCAATAAAATCTGTTTTAACATTACAATTGTATTATGAAGGCGCCCGAGCATCTACTTGGTATAAAACAACTGGAATATACATACATATGAACAGATTTAATTGGCAACTGCTAAAATTAGACTTTAAATACGATCAAAATCCGCCCTGCCCTCTGATCCGTTATATTTGAAAAGCCGTTAAATGTTACAAAATAATTTTCCGTCTATATTAGCGCGCGCGTTAATAGAAACGAGATTAGGTACAGACGTATTCGAAAATGTAATTAGCTAGGCCGTCGACCATGCACGCGTTGTTGGAATATCCAATGACATGAAATTTCATTAGCCCAAATCGTAGCTGCTGCCTTTACGTATATAATAATATTAAAGTCCATAACAGAAACTGTGCTCTTGTAACAATGACGTCATTGTATAATATTCGTTTAACATTATGATGTATTGATCCGACGAAAGGAACTTTAATTAAACCAGCTTTTGATAGGCTTGTTCACTTTGTCAGGCATTTAAATAGTTTGTATGTATTTACTTACGATATTTGTTGTGTTTGATGATGATCATAGTATTATTTACATATATTTGTTGTTCTATAGCAGGAAACGACCTCGCTAGCCGAGCGCATCAGACTGTTAACCTGCGACGTGGAAGAAGACGCAGAAGAACAGCGTGTATCACCAAATATAACCAACTCTGACAAGTTTTCGAACAGTAGTGACAAATCCAGCGACAAATCGTTCAATAGTATTGACAAAAACAGCGAAAAGGCTTTTGGAAGCGCTTCGTCCAGCTCTTCGTCCTCGACCCTGTCAGCCCCTGTGCTGACTCGACAACAACCGCCTGATTTAGGCGATGTTCATCAAGAGCCTCAAAAGGTAGAGTTCCTTCTAATTATCTCTAGCTAATGAGTACAGGTTTCGCCGGACATGACCATATTTACATTTATTTTACAAAGGTTTTAACTTATGTAATTCCTCGGAAACCAGTCTGAAAATTTTAGGTGTCTAATTTATGTACCGTTAATTATTATGAAAAAGATCCATTGCGTCTTTGTACCGGAACAAATATTTATTCACTACAAGCAACTTTACTGAACCCATTTAACAACGAAATCTTACTGAACGTTATTCACAACAATAAAAATTGTAATCTCTCAGTATTTCAATGGAAAAAATGCAGCTTCTGTTTTACTTTTTAATAGTTCTAGAAGTGAACGACAGCCAACTGTTTATTTTTAAACCATTTCTATTCGTTGTTGAGAAGATATGATTGTTGTGGTCGCGAAATGGAAAGTACGATACCGTCAAGAATATCTCTTGTTCTTTAGCAACATGAATTTGTTATTAGGATTTGTTATTTGTAAAGTTGTGAGCGAATATTTGCACCAAATTTGTGAATCAACAACAGACGAGAAGTGGTCACGTTGATTGCTGAACAACTCTTATGGGATAGTACATCCCATTTGCTTTAAGGCATGAGAATCTAAAAACCTTAAATATTGTGTTTCGACAAATAACACCTAATAAATTCACCTACACGTCCGAGATGTCATCTTATTTTGCATCCGAAATGATGACCGAGAATCGAACCCCACGCACATTTGAAATGCGTTTTTATACTTTATCTAATATCTTTTATTTTTTACAGAAATCAGAGCCCCGACGACAATTTCTTTCAACCCTGGCTCCGCTCACAGCCTGTGTGGGGAGCGCTGCTCATCATGAAGGATTCTACTACGTACCACCAAGTGACAGAACGACTACGTCTTCAACTACTACATTAGACCTTCAGGAGCATAATGAGGCACCTGCTCCTGATGTGTTAGCCGGCACCCCAGGTAAGCACAGTGACGATGTTGGATGATGGAAGTCTAGTACTAGCAAAAACAGTATAAGATAGCAGATATTTCAGTAAATACAAAAAAATTTAATCCATACTAATGTTATAAATGCGAAAATGTGCCTGTCTGTTACCTCTTCACGCGTAAAGAGCTGAACCGATTTCTATGAACTTTGGTACAGAGATAGTTCGAATCCTGAGGAAGGATATAGGCTACCTTTCATCGCAAAAAAGGAACTGAAGGGGTTGAAATAGGGGATGAAAGTTTATATGGGAGTTCGTGATTATCGAAAATAAGACAATGATACTTTGTATTTAGACTCTTAATAACAAGTAAAGCAATATTTGTTTTAGCACTTTTGAAATTACGACTTACATTCGGATGAAATAGTAAAAAAAAGTTAGCACGAAAAACCAAACAAATCTGTTTATGTTTACTATGCGTCTATTTATTGTAGCGGAGCGGCGGCGAAATGCAAATGAAGTATCCTATAAAATTCGAAATGTTGCCCAAAGCTATTATTTCCCGTAACGAAGTCGCGGGAAAAAGCTACTTCAATATAAAAATATTTACCTTTGATAAATACATATTTTCAGAATTGATAAAAATATGATTGATAAATATTTTCAGAATACGAGAATATTAAAAAGAACAGTCAATAAGTTGAACGTTTTTGGCTATTGAATTGAGTATTTGATTACTGAGTATATAGGTTTTGAACACCTGTATGTTTTTCATACAGACCCCTCTGAATTCGCTACTATTAATTGTTTAAAAAAATATAGGAACCGCGCATAAAATACAGCGTTGTGTGAAAAATGTAACTGAGATATTTTTATTACGCCCCACGAATGAACGTTAATTATTCTGTGGATATTTCATAGTTCTTTAGCGATCAGTGAATATTGCGAAAATTAAAATGATTTTGATATTGCATTTATTTCGCACTCAATTAGTTTCATTTATTCACGATTTTTATTGCTAGGGCTCGGATATTGGATACGTTTTACTTGGATATGTACTTTTCATAGATTTAAAATATAACTATTACACGAAAAAAATAAAAAATTGTTATACAAGATTATTTGTAAGACATTTGGGAGGTAAAGAAGATATCTTGCACAAAAAGCGTTTGGAAAATTTCACAGTATTTATTTATCCAGAACTTATAGAATGTACTTTATTTATTAAAAATGCCAACTCTGTGATCTGTCTGGGCGGGACGTTATTTATCCAGTCGTGAGACTGTGTTACAATAGCAGCCGCGCTTTCAATAGCTAACAAACGGCTATGCTATAAATGCGGATGTCTATTTCAGCTTTAGCATTTTTTTGAGAAATATATTCAAATACTGTTATATACTATTTATATTCTAAACAAGCAATGGTCTTGATGACTTTATTGTCGTGTTTTAATCTAAATTATGTTGGTTCTAGTTAAATAAGTTATACAATCTTAATTGTTAACAATAGTAAAAAGTTTGTTGTTTAAGCACTACTGGTAAGTAGGTATAATTGACTGCCTCGTTGGTCGTGTTGGTTGCAAGTGCGACTGCCGATCGGAAGGTCCCGGGTTCGATTCCCGGGTTGAACACTACAAAATTTTCTAATTTAGATTTTCTAGTAGTGGTTCGGAGTCTG
>DWDT01001174.1:0-16803 GCA_018245595.1 Microceris scylla | reverse complement strand
AATATAATATACTTTACGAATATAATTTTATAAATAACACATTTTACGCTTGTTTCTATCTACCGATGTAAAGAATTCCTTGCACCGAATCACAAAATAAATGGTCGCGCCTGTCGCAGAAATATTTGCCCCGAATGGGAACTGAACTAACGACTCGACGTTTAAATTTAGTAGCGCAAGGAATGTTCCCACGATGGGCAACTATGGAAGTTAAAATGCCAGGCGTTTAGATTAAAATTTCCTCTCCAAATAGAATTGAGTAATAAAATTAAAAAGTATAGAGATTACAAAGCAAGTAGTGCATGAAAATTTCCGAAGTCACATCTGGAGATATTTGAGCTTTGCTTAAATCACACACTGTTTATTTCACAGTAGTAATTATATAACTTCCAGGTGAACAACAAAGTGAATGACGTCTGAAACGGAAGTTCCGGCGGCTTCAGAACTGGTGGCGCGATTGTTGAAGTGCCTTTGCCGCTGTGCCACTTGACGGCGTAAAGTAAAACCCCGTCTACCGACGGACCGCTCCTCATCCTCCTTCCTTTTCTAGGACACCCCTCCCCCCCACTTTCCGATAGATGAGCTTTTTGTACTACTTTTAATACGTCCCCCTCCCCCTAATACTAACGAGAGGCGACCGTTATTTACGCTGTTACCGGACGAGCCGTGAGGCCGGCGGGGCCTCGGCGTTGTGCCCGGAGGGCGGACTTGACTATTATTGGCCACGCAATACGTTGTAAATTCCAGTAAATGTATATACATTTAGATTTGTCCAGTTGTCGTACTGATAACATTCAGTTATCCGAAATGCAATATTTAACTACGCCTCATTTTTTAAGTACTTTATGTATTGATTCAGTGTTTAATGGAATTGAAATCGGTGTAAAGTTTCGGCTGTTTTAAATTTAATTGACGTCTTTTGATAATAATATGCTTTACTGGCGCTTATGTTTTGATTACTAATGTTCTACACAGACAGATTGAAATATATCGACGCAAATACATCGATATAAATATCTAAATCGATAGTTTAATAATGCAATCGAAAACTAATCTCTACAAGAGATATTGAACGTTTAAAATAATGTGTAAAACGAGATTGGATATTAGAATATTTGTTAACATCGAAAATGTAGTATTCCCAATAGACGTGAATGCTCGACCTCCATACAATATAATATGTATTATAATCGTAGGTATAACAAGTTTATGTAAGAGGTGATGTGATTCGCTTACTATAAATAATGATGTGTTATGTTAGCGTACCAAAGATTTCGCGTGTCGGTATTGGGTTGGTTCAAGTTAGCTTTACACGTGGGCGCGCTCTGCCGTGGGCTATATGACTGCACGGGAGCGCTGCGGGCACACCTTGACACGTGCTTTGGCCCATTGGAGACGCTGAAGTGCCTGGGTCCTCGCTTACGAATCGGTATGACATAAGAGGGGGCTCGGAGCGCAGCGGCCGCCACAATGTACCACACAATGCATATCTCTCAATACTGTGATACGGTTTACAAGTGATAACGACGACATACTAAATTTTGTTTAGGGTCCTCCGTAGTTTTTTAGCTAGGAATACACTATATACACTCGATTTTATATTATTATTATTATTATTATTTGAAATATATAATTTTTCACTTGTCACATGTTACTTCCCTCGACTTTACATATGTTAGTACTGAGTCTCGGAACTTTCGAGCTGTTATTTTTGACAGTTTCCAAATTTTATAACTGTTATTATATTTCGTACTGAGTCACGGAATATTTAAACTGTTATTTAGAACTGAGCCACGTAACTTCAGAAGTGTTATTCCCAACTGAATTTCGCAATGTAACAGGTATTGTTGCCCACAAGTTTCAAAATTATGAACATGTTATTGCCGGAGTTTAAGAATCATAAATCTTTTACTTGCCACTGGCCGAGGGTTCTCCCGCCTCGTCCAGCTTCATCTTATTGGCTATTACCTTATTAAACTAGTACGCCATTAACTGCATTAGTTCAAACCGGTGCCAACTCCCTTAAGTGGCAATAAAAAAATATCGCCTAATAAAATGTTTTATTGAATCATGGTAATATCATTCTCTAACAACCTCCTAAAAACCATAAGCTGTTTACAGCTGTATTATGATAATATTTTCTTCTATTCTTGGTAGATAAAAGAAGTAAAAGAAGTAGCACCGTCACGTTTGTTAAAACATCTCAAACATGTCTGTTAACACATGTGTATGTTCGCTATGTGGTGCTCTCTGCCTACCCCGTGAGGGACTTATAATTAATTGTAACGTGACGATATAATAAATTGTATTAATAATATGCCATTAACATTCTTAGCTTTATTCAAGTAACTTCCAATTATTCTTCCCATAGGCAATCGATTAACCGTAATCGGTGTTGACTAATAAAAAACTATTAAAACGATTATGTTTTGTAAAGCATAGGCTTTAATTAATTTTTCGCTCGCTATGTATATTTTTCTAAATATTGAGCTTCTGTATTTATTATACAATAAAGAAAACAACAAGTTCTCATTATAACTTTCCCGCGTAAAACTGACTTTGCCGAGTTAATGCTGCCGCAGTACATAAATGTCAATATGTCAATTCTACTTATACTGTGTTATGGATGTATGAATAATGGAATAAATAGTTAAATGTGGGCAGTCTGCTACAGATTGATGATAATGTAACTAGTACTATTAGATTGTTCTGCCAATCCGTACTTTTCTAACGTGGCACACTATGATCTTATCTATTCTCATTCTTAGCTCCGGTCTAACAGTAGAATGATAAAAGGGTTGATGGTGACGATGAAGTTCGTTTCATCTTGTGAAAAGTAATCGAGACTGGAATTAAAAGTAATACAAGACTTCATAATGTTCGGCCTAAATTCAATTGAATTTCAAACTAAAAGTAGCCACGCGGTTAATATAGGCCAATGGACGTGTACAGGCCTCGTCTTATCAAACCGGCAACATGTGTCATGTTAACCCCAACACGGCTATAGAGAATTTATTAAACATTCCAAGACACAAACCAAATATCTAATGATCATTCCAGTGAAATACTGTCCAATGTTGATTGGGTGTAATAAAATTATACAATAAACTATACAATGTGCTCTGTAGAATCTCATTTGAATATTTTGTATTACCTATTATTTATGTGTAACCCGTGCGCGATGTCCCGACATCTCCGACATATCCGACATATCGTTGTGTTCTTTGTCAATGTAAACAATTTACATTTTGCTAAGTACCTCTTACAATTTGTTAAGAAATCTAATCGTAAGTTTTATTTGTTTACATGGAGATTTTAAATGACAGACGAATTCAATTAGACGCCGTAAAGTCATCAGGCAGTTGTCAAGGCGCCGCGGACGGGATATATATATATATACATAAATGTGTATATTAGGTGTAATGTTTTTTTATAAGTATTCGGTGAAGGCTTGCCAAGTGACTGTCGCTGTGTTAGTGCTTTATGTTGCGTTACGGATTACTGCATATTATGTAAGGCTTTATTATCCTCGTTTCATGGCTTAGCTGTTCTAAACGGTGGTTAGTTAAAATACATTTAGACATATATATAGTTATGTACTGACAAGTGTTGCATTTCTTATGTATATTTAATATGTTATGTATGATGTTACTAAATATGGGTATAAATAAAAAATTATACTATTTTCCTGGCCCGATAATGTCATTAGACAAATGCGTTAAGATCATTTTTACTTTTTCTTTCTTGGTTTCCATTTGCAATACTACTCGTATATACAATTTTCTTAGTTCCACAGGAATGTATCAAAAGAATAATATTAAAAAAGCGTTGAGAACCACAGGATAACACAGTGAAAAACAAAATGCCTGCTTAGAAATGATTCGATATGTTCATTGTTTATGAAAACTTTGATATTTGTATGTTATTTACATACATATTTTCTTGGTGTAGGTCACACATCACATTAGAAATAGAAATAAATAAAAAAATGAATAAAAGTGATCACGGGCGTTGCCCACCCCATTTCTTGATGGGATTTTTAACGTGACTGACGAATCTTGAAAGAGTACTAAACTCTTTTGCCTACCCCTTCGGGGAAATTCATGCGTGAATATGTATATTTATTATTATTATAAGTTCATTTTTGTTCTTGCTAGTAGTAACGCTTTAAATATTAAATTTCTGAATTGAAATCTTGTAAGAATTACTTTTTCATTGGCAATTTTGATGAATTTATATAATACATATTAAAAGTTATAATGCAATAGTGTAAATAATGTACTGTTAAGAATAAATAAATTTAACTTGTACATCAGGCTTGTAAAGACATACTCGGCACTGAAGATGCTCTCTGCCTATCCAGAAAGAGATCTGGTGTGTTATATAAATGCATATTTTTATTGTTGATAATTTTTATTGGAAGAACAGAACTAATTTTTCCTGTATATTAGACATGTAATTATTTTGATTCGTTTAAAACCATTTTTGTTGTATCAATAGGTCCATCTGTGCCAACTTTCATGAGACATAGTGATAAAAATTATTGTAGAAACTGCTATAATTTAAAGTATCATACAGAGGTAATTTTCTATTGTAATCATTACATAATTTATAAAGAATTTGATTAATTCGAATTTACATAGCTAAAAGTAATGCTGAATATTTTTGATTTACGGTGGCAACACTGACAACTTCCCAATATAGATCTGATACACTTTTAAAAAAAATAAATTAAAAACTATGCCAAGTATTGCTTTATAAGATTCATGTATTTTTTCCTGTGTTTTCTGTATGCAGTAATTCCCTATAACGTTATTTATATAAGATATGAAGTGCCATTGCCACGTGGGGCAAGACACGATAGTAACAACGATATTAATTAATTGTTACAAATGCTACAATACTCTGTTACTATATATTGTTGTAATAAATCGCTATTATTTTTAGTTATTAATAAACAATTGAATGAAAATTCCAACGATTTTTATTTCTTATAAATATATTGTGTAACCTTGATCTTAGAAACAATAAAATTAAAGTCATATTTGCCAAAAACATTTATTTAAACCCAAATATCCCAACACCATAAACAAAGTATTTTTCATTGGTAATATTTCATTTTTCTTCTGTATTGATTGAGATTAGAATACCTTGCCAGAATTTAAATCAAATAATAAGGACAGTAAATAAGAAATTCTCATACATAAAATTTACAATCATAGAACATTAACAATTAATTCATTAAATTTAGAATTTTTTTTAAATTTAATTGCTGGGTTCGCCGATTATTGATGTAAGTATAAATAAAAAATAATGCTTAATGGATTTCTATACGAAAATATGGGCAACGGTAGATCATCGAAACCAATGAAAAATTTTATTTATTCAGAAGATTGAATGATTTATTACACCCAGTCCCCAGTGTCCGTGGAGTAATTTCAAACTAAATATGGCCTGCATACTTTTTTGAATTTACTGTTATTGGATCTTCGTACACGTAGTATTGCAGTTGTTCAAATCACTATTATAAATAGTAAAGTCAACGTAATGTAAAGTAGGGCTGAGTGTACAAAGTCAGTCTCTTCCGTAAGCAAAAAAGCATTACTACCTACATTAAAAAAAAGAATCATTAATAGTATGAACTTTCATTCGACTCAGAAAAATAAAGTTATATAAGTATACAAAATGATGCATGTATTAAAACAGATCTAAATAAGTATTTTAACTGAGTAGAAACGAATACACAAATGATAAATGAAACAATTGTTTCTTAACAACTATGACGCACAATAAACATGTAATAAGTCTGGCAGTTCAAAAGCTCGAGAAGCTTAGTCGTGCCTTACATGCAAGTCATGCATGTAAGTTATCAACGAGCTGCTCGGTGGATTCAGTCGGTTCAGTTGATGCCGAAGTTGGACCAAAGCGAGGCGTGCGCGGCCGGCGCAGGCGGTGCGGGGGAGGCGGGAGGCGCGGGAGGCGCGCCAGACGCGGCGGGCGCGGCGCGGCCGGCCGGCGCCGCCACTCGCCGTCGCGCCGCTAAGCTGCCCGTACGATCAAACCCTGAAATATTTAGGTACCTACTCCTTTCATTCTAAATATCATCAGTCTGTCTCGGTCCACTGCTAGACAAAGGCTGATAAAAAGGTATTTGCCTATAATACCTTTGCTGAGCATGCGGGTTGGACGCGTGCCTAGATTAGCTATACCGCGATCGACCGGTCAACAGAGCCTCGTGTGTTGTTTAGCCAGATACATCACATTGTACATTTCCTTATTTATCCTATTGCGAACTAATATGGTTACTATCATTGATGTTTTTCTTATATTAGCCATTTCTTGCGATATGTTGGATGTAAAGTAAAAATATTTATTTGATCCATTAAGCTGACCATGAGCGTCCGGACCATTTCACGTCCAATTCGGGCAAAAATAGATTGCAAATGGCATGAAAATGTTTTTAGAACATTCCGGATGTGTTAGATTGGAAACATGACCGATATTGTAAATTATGTAATAAAAATAACAATTCATACATAGTTGTAATTCCATTCCATCAAATAAGTGTCGTCAATATTCATAATTCGTCTACAATCTTGACAAAAAAAAGTTTAACACTTGCAACTGTAAATTTTCCCATAAGTAACAGCGCCAAATAATTTTCTACTGGATAGCATGTGCTTCAACTATTACAGTTAAGTTTTTAGAATGTCAGCCATATACAAAATGGGAAAGGTAGTAGAATAGCAGGACTGACCTCCGTCGACGCTCTCCTGGCAGTACTTAATGGTGTGCGCGCGGTCGCCGGTGGCGCCGCAGCGCGGGCAGCGGAAGGCGCGCAGCACGGGGCATAGCACTCGGCCGCGCCAGTCCTTCAGCGCGTGCGACGAGTAGCATTCCTCATTTTCACCATTGTTCTTGCAGAAAGCGCATTCCTGGTGTAACATAAATATACCTATGCAATAGGTTCAATTGCATATAATAATTATTGAATTTAGAGAACAATTGCGTTGTCAAATAAGTTTTATATTTCTGTCACTAAATACCTATAGACTTAATAACGAATACGTACATCGTATTTAGCATTTTTAACATATGCTATAATATAGACACAATTTCATTAGGAACTTCGTATCTTTACAATCAGTGATACAACTGGTAAGTTAATGACATTTTGTAGAATTCCTGATGCTTCAAATTGTTGACGACACAATCACAAAAAAAATCGCTGATGAAATAGTTTATTAAACTTTTATTAATTACTTACGTTCGGAAGGGCTCTCCGCAGCCGCTTGTCGCTACGCACCTTGGCGACTTCCTGCAGGAACTCGTACAGGAGACTGGGACGAATCGCGCGCAACACATAGAGCTGGTCGCGAGTCAACATCGACACGTAGTTATTAGCCGACGATATACCTGAAACATTCTCAGCTATACGAACAGACATCAAAAAATATAGTGTATTTTAACTTTTAAAAGTTGTTATCACAATGTCATTGTGAGAATTTATCCTCTAGGATTTGCGACCCGCAGTTATCAGCAAAATCCTGATTTGGGTATCTTTTGGCCAGCACTCGACTCACACAGGCCTGTTGGCATTGGGTGGTTTTTACTAAATGCTACGTTTATGTAGTATATTTGAATTTGTTTTTGTGTCGAGTTTTCCTATTGCCGAAGCACTTGGCATTATTCAAATATTTCTGTTTTAACCTACAATTGTAATTGAAATAAAATGTTATGTTTCGAACTTACTTTTTACGAGAAAATCAAATGTGTCCAACATTTCCCCGTTCCTGCCACCAGCGGAGGCCGGACCCTCGCTCCAGATGTTCGAGGGAGTCGACATCACACTCTCCGCGCGATTACCAGCTGCGAGAATCCAGTTATTTCATACTATTCTTTAAATATTGCAAACACACTGCAGCATATATGCAAAATGGAAAAAGATCATTAAAGAGGCCTAAGATCGGCGTAAAGTTGTGGTGTTGCAGCAAGAAAAAGAGAAATAAATAAGTCTACCGTACTATATGCAGCTATAATGGTACTGATTTAATCGTTAAAATTTAGATAAAGATTAAAATTTAGATAAAACTGTAGATAAAGCAACCAAATACAGTCTTCCGAAGTATTTTAGATATTTTGTTAAATATATTTATTGTCACAGAATATTACCTAAAATAATCAAAATAACCGAAAGACTACATCGAACTGTCAACGCGTCGATTATTGTGTAAAGTTGATACATTATGTTTTGTGGCGCCAAATTTTTGACAAAATAACAGACAGCCGTCTGTACCATACAAAGAGTTGTACGGTAGTTAATTATTCTAGGCGTTTCTATTTTAAAAATAGGTTACTGCTTAACAGTAGACATGTCGAAGTTATGCTCGCTGAGAAGTGAAAAATAGAAAAAAAATTACATAGAAGATTTTCTTACGCATGTAGTAACTTGGAGTGCTGGTCTGTTCGATGTCATCAAACAGCAAGTCTGATCCGTTGAGTCTTAAGTTCATCAGCATGTCATCGATGTTCGTAGAAGAAGGTGCTGACGAAAGAAAGGGTTTTTAATAAATATTGAAGCAATAGCTGTACGAGTCTGGATTAGTGTCCAGTGTATGACAAAAGATTCACCCCTTACTCCACAGGACGCATAAAAATCTGGTGTAATATGGGATGATACTACCCTCCTCCGAATATTCCTTCAAGAAAATACAGCGCGCTATTTCGTTAGATAAAAACAAAATCGTAACAAAAGCTTATGTATTCGTAAGCATTAACCGCAAGTGACCTGCAAAGCGGACCGGCTGATTAGCGCAACCTAAATAGGTACGGCTAAATGCCTGGTCGCCGATGGGCAGCAGCGCCGACAGTGCGAAAAGCTGGGTCCTGCGATCTCCAACCCGCATGCCCAGCGTGGATATTACACGCATAAACCTTTGTTGTGGGGAGGCCTATCTCCGGTAGTGGACTGAGATAGGCTGATGATGATGATCATGATGATGACCTGCAAAGCTATGGATTAGACATAATATATAATAACTTATATTAGGCCAGCAATCATTCTGCTCTGTTACTGTATACTGATTTATTTAATAGATAAACAATTTCATGAACTTATAACGCTTGCGTAATGAAATAACATTCACTCCTGTTCCTTATGATTCACACTCTAACAACACAATTAAGAACGACCAGGTGACAAAACATACATAATGGTTAAGCAATTGTTAGTTTACGTTAGCTTACAAATAAGAACAGCTAATAAATAAATTTGTACCTCCATATTAACGAATAATTAAAGACATGAGCGGAGTAAGGGGATATGTATTTTTGTTACTTTATAACATAAATGAAAGTATTATTTCCTTCCACGTTAGTTGTCATTTCAAAAACTGCTTGAAAAACTTCTCATGTTCAAGAGCTACGTAGTCTTCGAGGGGCGTTAAATTTTCGTTATGTAAAGTTACAAATTACCTGAAACCTTCATTAACTAATGTTTTCTATTCATTACCTGAGTCCGCCTGCCGGGGTTCCTGTTGGGACATCATCGTGAGGAAGTCACTTCCAATACGACTCCGGAAGGGAGCGGCCGACGGAGAGAACCTGCTATCCAGCGAACTGCTCATCGCGCTTGTATTCGGCGTGAAACTGTCCTGCAAAGATACATTTTTGTTGCATCATCATCATCATTTACCAGTCACTTCACTGCTGGCTCCCTTAATGAGCGCTACCTCACTCGGTTCTCGGCTTGCCGCATCCAGTTTCTGGCTACAGCATTCCACTGATTTACTTTTAAAATTAAGTATTTACTTAATAGAACAAAGAACATAGGAAACTCCATCAAATATTTAACACTATTGATGCACAGACATTACGTAACTATAAATTTATTATGTACTACTTGCTGTTTAATAATTTTATTAAATACCTTCGATATATTTAAACGATACTAGCAAATAAATAATAATCCAATAAAAAATAATACCATAATTCAACCGACAAAATAGAATTTATTATATTATACGGGAAAAAGAAAAGGGTAGTCGGTACAGTTGGTAGGGTAATGTTAAAATTGTAGAACAACTTACAATGGTCGTCGTGGGCTGAGTTTCGCTCGCTGTTGTAAAAATCTGCTTCACTTCATCCATACTGTAGTTATTGAAAGGTACAGAATCCATTTGTAGATTATAATTATATATGCAGTTATGTTAATTACATATAATTGTCTTCCAATACAACAGCTTACGTTCAAACTCGTAAGATATTGCGCAGAAAAGAATGTTACCGGCGATGAGACGGAATATATACGATCTGATCCCATACATATTATAAGTACGATTGGTATAACTGAACTTAAGTAGTTCACACATTATCCGGGCCTACTGGCGTTCATAAAACACAACATAATATCAGTGCTATATTTCCTCAAAGGGGCAGACAAGGGAGTGTACCAGTTCCACATTTCATCAGTGCGTTTAAGCTTTCCGTAGAATAGAAGGTGAGTTCGCAAAAAATACCATGCATAAATCCAAGCTGCTGTGGGGAATTTCTGGATTAGAATGCTCAAAAATATTTTTGGTCGACCCCGATTCGAACCCAGAACCTCTCGCTCAGCAATCGCGCCCCCAATCAGTATACGAATAAGGCATTTATAATATATCCGCGGATAAACGGCACAAACATACAGAAATGCTGATAATAATCGAATAATACCTATATTTTTTTGGACACATACCTTAAAAATATATATCTCAAAATCTTTTATTTAAAATTTAAAGATATCTTAAATTCTTTTATTGAATAAATTTATAAGTGCTTATTATTATTATTTATTATTACAATATTGTAAGATTGTATTAACGACTGTGCGTTACAAGCTTTATAATCGGTTTTATCTCGATCTTCAGCCTACCCTCAATTCAGGTGAATACCCACAAACGATTCAATTGAATACAGAACACTCTCGAAAATAAAATTTTATAGATAAATGTACAAATTTACACTAAATATAATAAATTTAACGCTTATTATTCTTTAGAAAATACTTAATATAGAAAATAAGTATTCACTGATGCCGCGTCAATCCACGTATGACACGTATGTACCTATGTAGATATAAATTCACCGCCATTTCAGTTTATTTTACTTCGTGCCACATACATAATATTTCTTTATTACCTTTAACAACTAGGTATTCTAGTTTTTTTATATGAAAGGACACACTGGTTGCTATCCTTCCAGATGGAAGGCACAGATGCGTCCTAGGATGGACCACGCAGGCCTACAAAAACCCATTTGTTTTGAACAATTCTAGGTTATGTTCGGAAATACAGACGCTAGCACGGTATTCCACCTATTGACCAAATGGCTAAGAAACCGTAGAACCAAACCGTCAATTGGAACATGTACTTCATACCGCTTTGCATCTGGATCCTCGATATACGAAAGATGCTGAAGGAATTAAATAGTGTAGCTGTGCAATGTCCAAAATGTCAGAGAAGCTTAACTTAGCTTAGCTTGTCTAGTGACAAAGGTTTATAGTCTAGTGATGGTGAACACATTGTAGTTGATAAGCCCTTAAGTTCGTTCTTGTATAATGGTTTCTTTTAATATCTCGATTATCTGCAAACTCTTTGTACTATTACCTCCTAACTACTTGTAAATGACTTAGTCAAACATTTGTCATCACAAACTGACACTATGCCAGATTTATTTATTCTAGATGTCTCTAAAAATTAAAGAGAGCCTCATAATACAAAATTAAAAATAGCAAATATACTATGCCAATTGTTTTAAAATTACAACATTATAGGAAGTATCAAAGTATTCAAGATAGCCATTAATAACAACATTTCGGCCTACCCCGTGAGGGACATGGTGTGACGTCACGATAATTGCTCTTGCCAAACTAACTGTGCTATCCTTATTTTTTACATTAATTTTTTTCAGGACCCAAAGTTGTTAAGATATTACAACAAGTAGGTATCTTCATAATAGATAAACTGCGCAGTGCTAAGAAGCTTTTACAAAATACCCACATGTACGCTAATAGTTTACTTTAGATTATTGATAGCCTATCAATAATCTCTATTTAAAACTGCATTAAATTTATTAAAGCATCAACATTTTATGCTATTCCTTTTTTTACCCTTCATATATTATAAAGTTGACGGTCTGTCGGATGTTTTTATTGAAATCCTGTTGTCATTCGTTCGCTACAGGCCGTCTAAGCTCATTCTCAGAGGCCTAAGCCAACCTCACCTGCCGTTGGCGTACCCAGCTATACAAAAGACGAGGCTCTCGACACCATGTGTAACATGCATTTACTTCTGCCTATAAAAATCAACCGGCAAATATGTCTCCGAAACCTAAACATTGACAATCAAACTATATGTAGAAAATATTTTACTAATGGGGCTGTGATTTAATGTGTTGTGGGTTTCATATACAAATATTGTATTGTATTGTACTAATAAAGTCAAATAACAAGCAATCAGTCTTTCCATTTGTTAGATAAATGACATATCCTTTAAAATTAAAAGCCAATTTAATATACTTTTCAATATTTCCTCATGTACTTGTATTATAATTGTTGCTAACTTCAGTTCACATTGACTCCAATTTAAGTGTGACTTCAGTAACTTCAAATCTAAATAGTTTATGATGTTAATCTACTTGATTTCCAATGAAACACGCTAAATACTAAAATGAAACAACATTTACGAGACAATATTTTATTTCCACTTAACTCCAATACTAATAAAAATTAAAATACATAAGGAAATTATTAACTAATATTATGAAGTCAATAATTCGTCAGAAATGCTTAAAATCTGGAACTTATCTACTTAGATGGGCCTTGATTTATTATGAAACGATATTTTTCAATAAAACATAGGCATTAAATAATATTAAGAAGAACATGAAAATGACTAACTAGCTTCAACCCACGGCTTCCTTGGTGTGGACAGTTTTGTTCACTTGTCAGCGGGACCGACCGCCCCCCGTGGTCCACCTGTATTTACTTAGAGTGCTAAATCTCTAACATAAGCCACTGATTTGTGTTTCTAAGTGTATAGAAATATAAAAGTGAACACATGTTGCAAAAGATTCACAATAAATAGATGTATTATAAATTAATAAGTACATATGACAGCAGTGTTGCGGGGCGTCCATAGCTCTATATCGTACATACACTTACACTAAAGATTTCTTAGTACCGTAGTACCTTAGTAGTAGAAACTGTACCGAAATAGACAATATCACGCGACTCAGAATAGATTCAGGATCAAAACAAATCAGAGCAGATAAACAAACGAAGTTGGTGTTCATTGAAAGACCTAACAAAGTGACTAGCGCACAGCCTAGGATACTTCATACAGATCGTCACAGGCGAAGTTATATAATATAGCTCGCTATAGCAAGGCATGTTATTACGCTGACAGTATACTAAGATATTTATAATGTCTATGACGAATTTAATACTTATCGTTCTAGGGAAATGTAACAAACATTATGAAACATTTTTAGAACAATGAAATGAAATACAGCACAATAGAACATTTTAAACAAAATCCACTATTCACGTTTCGTTGAAGAGATTATATTTACGTTTTTATTTTATTGATTAACCCACTTGATATGCATTTGATAGAAACCCAAAGGGAAGCTATAGAAAGTAGGGCCAATGCATTAAGGTAAAGGGTGTGAGATTGTTTATTGATTAGTTTCTGCTATTTAAACTAAATAATCACTGTTAGATTTCAATTCACAGACAACCAATTCTACATCCACTCTCAGGAATATAGTTCTCTTCTTAATATTATATTGTCCAAGGGTGCTCCTATCCAACGCATTTGGAATTGGAGAAATGTAGTGTACTGAAAATAGAGTAGAGAAGAGTGAAGGAAGAGCCAGTGGAGAAGTAGGTGGTTGGCACGGATGGCTGCTCGCTAGCTGTCCTCCATCTCAGCCTCCGACCTACATCTGAACACGTAAATCGATTTAGACACTTCATCTTCATTCTTCACGCACGCCAGATCGTCAGCGCATTTGCAACTGTAACAAAAATTAAAATGTCTCAATGAGTGTTAGTGTCTGGATCGTGAAGCTTCACAGATCTACGAAAGCAAAACGTCTAATATATAGCATGGAGAATTATATATTATTATATCATCATCAACCTAAGGCCCTTCCGGAGTAGGCAGAAAACAACCAGTGAAAAATTTCTTTAACCTTACACGCCTCTGTAACATAAGTTTAACCCAAAAAGAAATTGCAAGTCTTGAGTACTTGTCGTAGCGTACTGAATGTGGACTATTGCTATATGTATATCCATTGTACTTACTCCGTAAGATATTATATAGCATATATATACATATTATTAATGTATAGCATTCCCGTTAATCGTTAGGAGAAGTTGGTATCTAAACGGCCGGAGTGACGTAATAAAATTCACAAGGCCATAAATAATTTCGAATCATGCGGTCTTGAAGACCAAGAGAAAAAACGCCGAACTCGCAAAAGTCGTCCAAAACCCATTTATAATTATACTTATAACGACGTTGGCCAACTCTTTTGCCCGCAATGTGACCGGATCTTTAAACCCAAAATTGGTCTTGCGAGCTATCTTCGAGCTCACGCCAGAAACCAGACAGTCCAGGTCGCTTTCGCCAGACAGGGAGAAGAGGACTTTAGAGGACACTTCGTTTCAATTCACTTACTACGTGTTGGTGAATGTTTGAATGACGTCCTTCGTGTTAGCGTGGTAATATATCCAGGCGCAGGGGGTCTGGTATGCACACGTGCGAACTTCCCGTGGCAACTGTAAAAAAGACTTGTTTCATTACTCTGATACGTTTATCAGAAACATAATAATAAACATAACAGCACGCCTATATTTGCACGAAGGAGTAAGCGGAGGCACTCCTCCGCCTATTCCTTCGGGAAAATATACGCTGCCCGAATTACCAGTGTTACGAGTTTTGTACGTTCCACCCTGAAATAGGGGTTGAGTCTATTGCCATACACCGGGCACAAATAATCTAGATTTGTGCCCCTTGTATGGTATGCTACAAATGAGAATTTCATGTTAGAAAAAGCTTATAATATTTTGTCTAAATCGAGGATCGAAGCCAGTGTATCTTGATCCATAGTCACGCTTGCTACAATTCGATAAACGAGGCCGGCAAAAAACAACAAGAAAATAAAATGTCATTTAACATATCATGTCTGCGATTAACTCCATGTTTGTATTGGATAAGAACCTGATCCTGTGCTTTTAATATATCAAAAAAGTATCCTTATCATTTCACTGTTGGGCAGGACTCACCTCTCACAAAGAGAAAGATTTAATTAAGGCCACATAGTCTGGCACTAGCCCTAGCACTAGCACTGCTAGCCTAGTGCTGGTTGGCAGGCTTCTACGACAATAATAACACCAATTATTGCGGCCATTTCTTAATGCGTTTATTTGGAATGTGGATTTAAGTAGATATTTTAAAAACCTTCCATGTTATAAATATTAATAAAATGCAATAAATATAATTGTGAAAAAGCTGCGTAGGTTTTTTAAAAAGGTTCCTGTAACTTTATAATTACAAAGTGCTTACTGTCAATCGATATACCGTCATCGTAGGGTACAATAACAATATCAGCATGAAATAGTCAGCATGAAGTCCGGTGGCTTTGAAGTAATCTTAATTAATATATTATCTTGTGTATTGTACAGATTGTAATTTAAATGAGATGGACATAACACTTACTATGAAAACGAAGATACCGACGATACATTTATCTTCACATAGTGAATGATACTATTAACACAATGTGTGAGTTAGTATTGACGCATTCAGTTGAACTTTGAATTAAGATAGTGATTTCTGAGTACATGCCCTTTGCTTTGAGACGCTCTTATCAGCTGAACTGCTTACTAAGGTCAATTAAAAAATCATACGGCTGTTCAATTAAGACTAAAGAGAATGATAGGTTCCACATGAATGCCGCGCGCGCTTGCGAACGTCCGCGGCTCAGATCGTCTCGCGCAATCGGTTTCTACAGAACCGTACGAGATTTATTGAAATAAAAATGATGACACCCCAGTGCAATGAACTCCACGAACAAATAAACAAACAATCGTAATAAAAATGCAATAGCAAAAGTATGCACAATTAAAAGTTTATCTATATAAAATTACAATTACAAACATATAATATGTAGTTTGATTATATATGAACCGGCTTCACTCACATACGTTTTTCGGGATGACCCGACTAATTTCGGACATGTACAGGCTCCTTCATCATGAGCTCCCGCCTAGCCTAAATTGTCAGGTAACCCGTATAACGTACGTGAGTTAAGCCGGTTCATACATAATAATGTGTGAGTGTTTACTCACGTAAGGTTAGCAAACTGAACTGGCAATGAGCTGGTCACATCTGTCGCAAAACCGATAACCGTTGGAGTAGACGTGTTCTGGACTGGAGACCGCGTCTTGGCAAACGTAACGTAGGCTGCTCTCTAGCTAGGTGGAGTGACGATATACGCAAAGTGGCTGGCAGCAGTTGGACGAGCTGAAGATCGAGCTCAGTGGTATGCTATTGGAGAGGCCTAAATCCAGTAGTGGACAGAAATAGTCTGATAATGATGATCTTCTTCTTAGCGTGTCGATGACAAACACATTTTGTAATAAGTCCCTAAATGGTTTTAGCGCAGAATTTTGCCACGTTGACTGCCTCATCACTAGCAGTCATTAGGTCGTCCTGGGTGCAGGTATTAGGGCACGCAGGGCACGATTTGAGGTGG
>DWDT01001173.1:0-16804 GCA_018245595.1 Microceris scylla | reverse complement strand
ACGCCGTTGAAATATATTTGAATACACGAACACGAAATAATTGATCGCACGCTCCCTTCAATACGTCCAATATGACAGAGTGTGACGTTAAATACGAGTTACAACTTAATCGTCTTATTACACAATCGTCGCGCGGCGCTCGGCCACCGCCGCCCGCTTCCGGTCGCGTCTGCGCAGCCGAACTGCCAGCCGCAGTAACAACGATAATATGCATGGAGATACGACATAATATGCTGTATATATCTTAGCACCTAATAACGTACCTATAATATATCCCTATCCTTATATTACTATATACTTATATAATACTCATAACATATCGTGATGTGCTGCCTGTATGTAGAAAAATCCCGTCAAGTCTGTCAGTATAGACGTGTTCGCACTCCGTACGCTCTACATACTCGGTGAAGATTCAACAATAATAATCTTAATACGTAAATATTATATTATACATGTTGAAATATTACGAAGCTCCAACAGCGGGTATTTTTCTTTTTGTTTTTTTTTTTTTTTTTACTTTAAAAACATCTTCATACATTATCGCATTAAGTAATACTTGAAATTGCAACGAGTAAAAAAAAACATGTACTGTTATGTTATGATTACTTTCTGGAAAATTACTGTTATCACACTAGTTTGAAACTGTTTTACTACAATCGGTAAGCACAATACATCTACGTACGGTGTATGCTATGTAACGACAAACTAAACAGTTAATTTTGTGCTTGCGTAAACTACGAATCGACATTGAGTTGTTATTAATAGGACAATTCGTATTTCATTGTAAAATACACTCGCAGTTTAGGGTTACGCATATGCATATATAAAAATGCCATTAAAGTATTTATTATTCCTGTGATATTTAAATTGTATGCAGCGTTATTAACCACATCGAAACTAACCATCCGTTCGCCTTCAACCTTGGCCACAGGCGATTTACATATATAGTGTAGTTATATTTATAACGTTTAAAGTTATTTTTCGTGTAATTAAAATTTTTTGCGCCCATATCCTCTCGCGATTTTTTCCTCGCGCGAAGTGGTCGCGCGCGCCACTCTCGGCGACCGACCGTTTGATATTATATTATAAAACAATAAAATCCCAACTATCTGGTATTGGGTGCATCGTAAAAGGCATTCGATTACAAGGTCTTATTGCGATCGCCGACGTAGGTGGCACTCGGAATCTTTAAAATTTAAATGCATACACGAATATTTGACTCGGAAGGCAACGGCCCACGACTGTTTAAACTCGACTGGTACTATATCAGCTTTCCTCATATCTTCATTTATTATTATTATTATTATTCCTACAAACGTGGACGTGCGATAACCCAGCGATCATTAGGCACATAACGTTGCCACCTACACCAAGTTACTGAGCACGGTCATTGTTCTCTTTCGGTCGGGATCGCTGGTATTAATCACGTTGGGTTTTTGTGAAGTTTTATTTTATTTTATACCGAACCGGTTCCGAGGTTTTAACGACCCTTAGAATTCCTAAATGGGTTATTAATATCCGAATTATAAACTTATGACAAGCTGCGCGCAGGTCACTGGTATAATAAACAGTGCACCAGAAAAGGTAGAGAGAGTAATATTCTTTGCTGGGTTTGTACATTTTGTATATGTTACAATCGTAAAATACAATTCGTAATGGTGCGAAAAAAACAAGATTGGACTGAATTTATGAGTATTATGGTACATGAAGACTTTTGGAACAAACAAGTCATAAATGGTGGAATATTTCACAGTTCGCCTGCAACATAAGGATGCCTACAATAGTGCATACTTGTTAGGAGGATGCTATAAGCATACATATGTACTGAGACAAGAAGCGTGCCAATGTAGTCGTCATTTATAGCATCATTTTAGAGGCGTTCTGGTTTATTTCAGATCGTATTCATATTATGTAGATAGATTTCACTTTACATTAAGTTGCTGGTTGCAAGAACCTTTGTCACCTACATTTTTAATAATTCGACATTTGCGATTGGTAATCAATTACAATTCGCTTTGAGCAACTGAACCTAGTCTATAAAAAAAACTGAGTAAAATAATATAGCTTGTACAGTACACAATCGTTTCAGGGAATATAATCAAATTCCATCCATCCAAATAATAATATTCGTCCAATATAATTAAAACATAAGCGTGAGCGCCGCTAACGGCAACTATTATTATTATTGTTATATAACCACGCCACATCTTTTGTGTTAGGCAGAGGGTATCGCGTTCTAACCCTTGTATCTCCACCCCTAAAAAGCTGACTTGCTTTGAATCCTATTGATGTAAATCGCTATGTAGTTTCAATCTGTTTGGTGTGTACTATTGTATGATCAGTTGGCTGAGCCCGCGGCCGCGAGGCAGCAGGCGGGCTGCACACGACATCCTGGACGCGCGAGCGGCGCAATTGCGATGCAGGCCGCGTCGCCGCACGTATTTTTAGCGAGTGTCCCACGCGAACTATTGAATACGAGCCGCGAGGTGAACGGCCCTGCTTTCTGTTACGTACTATCTCGTACAGAGACACTCAATGATATTCTGTTTGTCGCTCGTCCCGGGTCTCCGTGCGCCGCGGCTTCACACACCGCACACGCACATTTTGAAAAATTGTGACGCATTCACCAATGTGCGCGGAAAACGGGACAAGTGAATGCGAGCGCAAACAGAATATCATTGAGCATTTCATGCACGGGACGTGCACAAAACACAGGCGCAGTACAGTGCCTACCCTAGCGATCGTTGAAGCAGACTTAAAGGACCCCGAACAAATTCGCGCACGCGATCTGAATGAATATTCTCAAACTGGCGTAGTTTATGAGACAATGGGCGGTTAAAGTAAGCACCATGCGGGTGTATCCGCAGGAACAACAATGAGAAACAAAAATATATGAAATCAAACATAGTAAGTCACTACTCTTTTGTACGTCCCGCCTGCGATACTAAATAAGCTCAAAAAGACAGCACAACATCGATTGACTGATAGCATTTATAATAACAAACGTTTCAAAGGAGACTTTGCTTGCACTTTCCATAATGCATTGCAACTCATACACCCATACAAACACATCAAAGTAATAAACACGTTTCATACACTACACAACTCATGCATGTACGTACACACATACATACATATGTATGGACATTAATTGTGTTGTAAATATCAACAACTGAAGCGCATTACGACGGAATAAATCACAACAATATTGCGTAATTAATACGTACAAATCGAACGGAAACCGATACACTGGGTAATCGGATACGCGGCCGTCGGAGCTCGCAACCGTTATGCGCGTTAGTGCTGGTCGGCGATAGGGACGAGCAGCTAACGCGGCGCCCGTTACATAGTGTTGCAAACGCCTATAAAATCTATATACACTTACACTACAGTTTATTCATTCTAAATACAAAATATACGGGGGGTCAACCCGTTCGAGGAGTCAAGTGGCCAATGGCGTAAAGTAACCGTTCCACGGTAAAAAATAATTAGAAATTATAGAATATTATTATATTAGCAATATTAAAATTGTATAAAGATACATTATAGGATAGCCTATTAGTAGTGGTTAGTATAATAAGTACTTTAATAAGAGACAGCAGTAAACGAATAGCCTGTTGGTACAGTGGTTAATGAAAGCGTCTGTTAAGTTAAAGCTTGTAGGTTCGATTCCACATAGCTGACATATTCGAGTGACGAGCACGAATGTTTATTCAGCGAGAGAGAAACGAAATTATCTAAATGCAACACACGCCGATTATCGTGTTATCATTATGAATGATAAAATGAATGATTTGGTGCTCGTTCTGATAAACGGTACGTACGTTATCACGTAAATACCTTTTAACGAGGGATATCGTATACTAAAGCTCCGAAAAATAACTCCTTTTTACTGTTTTTTTTTTGGAATTTGAAAACCGACTTTTATAAAACTTTACTGGTATTAATGTTCCAAAGATTAATCATAGCTACATAATATTATCGAGGATATCTTTAAGACAAATTTTATACAAAACAAGTAATCCAGATTATTTGCATTTATTTATATTTTATCATTTTCGCTGAACACCTAAAAAATTCGCTCTGATTCATTCATCGTACTTTTTCATAAATGATTGACCACTTTTAATACAAAAATGTTATAAGCAACATCAAGATAAAATGAAACCGCAAGAATTTTAATATTTAATATTACGCTTGTCGTATTTCGATGATCGTTGAAGGTGAACATCGACAGTAAAAAAGTAAGCGTGGTGGGACATGTGCATTACCATTACAATTTGACGTATTAAGTATGACAACACATTTGAAATTGCATACCGTATACATTTATTAATTTAATTAATATTTCATCTAGCACGTACACAAACATATGTAGGTACATATAGAATATAAGACGAACAAAATACGTAGATAAAAATGATTCACATACGACCGCACGACAACATTGACACAGCACGTATCTTTAGGTATTTATACCGACGATAAAAATATAATGCGGCCGAGTTAAACATTCGTGTTTTTGTTATGTATCATGTATCTCGAGGAGTGAACGAACTTGTGCGACCGATATATCAAGGTCAAGGTAACTTTCACAACGCGCCGATTGTTTAATGATTTTTACCTATGTACGCGTACACGCGTGTATGCGTCCTTATCAGATATACCTACACACGTGCGAACACCGGCATACGTTTGATAGTAACACATATTTTGCATCATTACAATATTTGTTGGTACTCTCTACATGTTTGTGCTTCCTGCTTACCCCATGAGGGATCTGGCACGATTATATAATGATAATAATAATAATAACATTTGTAGCGCGGATTTAAGTGCGTAAATCACCTGCGGTAGGTTATTCCTAGTTGTAATAAATTGACGCATGGATGGGTCATCAGGCTCTTAGTCACGATCATTACAGGGAATAAGCACAGAAAAACTGTTCTATGGAATATTTGTGTATCCGTGTGTGCAAATAATTATGGGAATAGCCCAGTTAGGTACTGACGACTGTGAGGAAGCTTGATTCAAAATAAGGTAGGATATGGAACAACCTGCACACGGTGTGCAAAATTTGGTTAAAATCGGTTAAGTAGTTTAGGAGTCCATCGCGGACAAACATTGTGACACGTAATTTATATATATTAAGATAGATATCTATAACAAATAAAGTAGAACTGACGGGCGGGCGGGGCGCCACGGGCGGCGGGCGCGGGCGCACCTGCGGCGGCGTGCCCGGCGGCGTGTGGATGGAGCGGTCCAGCGACGTCGTGCTGCTTGTCTGCGTCGACGTGTCTTGCTCGCCCTGGAACAAAAGCATATTTGTACACACTGCAAGGTCTCATCGACTGTTGGTATGATCCCAGATTTGATATTTCAACGTGTATTTTGGAGCGCATAGTGAAATACAAATTGGTATGTACGGAAATTCGAAAAACTAACAAAGAACAAACTCTGTGAAGTGGACTTCACAGAGTTTGTGGATGGACAGAGCCATAAATGGCTCCGTCAACTAAAGCGCTAAGACATACTGCTTATACTAATTCAGTAATACCTTTATGATCGTATTTCGTAAAAAACATACTTTGCAATACAGATTACTATTATTAAAAGGTCATCCCAGGTCCTTCACGGGTTGAGGAGAGAGCGCCGAATGCTAAATATATCTATCCATACAGAATTCCAGTGCTTCTTCTATAAATACACTATATATACAGTTTAAAGCACTTTCGTCTCTCCGTAATGTAATGAACGTCATATTCAAACCTTTTATCATTCCACTGTTGGACACGGTTCTCCTCTCAGAATGAGCATGGTTAAATAGAAGTACATTTCAATATGAAGCTTGATGGTACATCACTGGTAGATGATGTGGTAGTGAGCTCTTTAGTAGGCCCAGATGCGATATAACACTAACGATAAGACACGAGACGTTCCGAGGTAGTACCCACCGGTAGCAACTAGTTTACTGCCTTTCAGTATACGTTACAGATGTCTATGGACGGCAGTAGTTTTATACAAATAACTTCTCAAAGTATCTCTTATAAAAATAAAAATTCCCTAGCATTTGTCTTTTAATAACAAACGTTTGATTGTTTCTCATTAGAAAATCTTTTAAAAATGTGAAATTAATTCTGTTTTTAAACTCTGTTCTTATATAGAGGTGTTTTTAATGTGTCAGTAACCTGGTGCCTATACAAAAAGCACTTTTGATTAACATATTATAACGCGTCTAATTTAGAAATGAAACAAGAATATACATATATACATAAGGAAATTATTTTTGAAAAATGTCATGTTTTGCACTTATAACATGCGTTGTATTTAAGATACCCTCAATAATCCACGTAGCAGCCGAAATGTTTAAGCAATGTTTTATTAACTGTTGCTGCTGTAAAGCAGCAACGTATGGTCTGTCGGTTTCAACCAACTGTGCCCTGACGGGATTGTCAATGTATCACTGTAGGAACCAACGACGAGTGAAATCATTGTAGACAACAAATCATGCAGATACTCATTTAGCGTATTTGAAGTACTCTTCAGCCCCGTTAGCTTTCAAAAACCTATCTTTAAATATTCCTAAGACAGCCATTTTCAAAAGCTGATAAAATGTTGCTGAGGTAATTGTACACTGAGTTTAATAAATAATGTGTATAACACATCGCTATAGACTGGTGTGAGCCGTTACACATTCTGTTAAGCCGATACGCCCTTTTGCTATTATTATTATTATCACCCTCATCATCATCATCACCATCTGCTATTCCCGTGTGCAACATAAGAACATAAACAGTTACTCACACTGGAGCTTTTGCCCTTCTGCTTCTTCTTGTTGAGAATAGATCTCAATCTCTCTCGAGTTTCGTTAAAGTTGCGCGGCACCGGTGTCGTTAGCGGTGGCTAAAAATTACAAATTGACAAAATAAAAAACACTGGCTATCGTCCTCTCCACCCCTTTCCCCTCCATATCCTCTCTTCCAACCCTCTACCCCCCCTCATCACTGTGAACCGAACATATCCGAGTAACTGGGCGGTTCTGCGACAGCAGCAGGTTTGTTAAAAAATCCACTCAATTCGTGCATTTTTATTACTGCTGTACTTTTACAAATAAAATATGAATAAATGAATTTTCGACCCTTAAAATGGGGATTTTGTAACCCAGTATATCATACTGTAATCTCTTCAGGTTCATTCCAACTGTGGACAGGAAGTTCTACTACCTTCGATGATATCTCAAAGCAGTTTACTAACAATACGAAAGTGCCCCATTGGAGGGCTCCGAGACTGAACGCAGCTTAAGACTGATTACGAATTGAATCAAAAACAAAATAATCGGACAAACGTAAACTCGTGTACCGCTAAGTTTCGAATGTTAAATAAAGACGGATAAAAAAAAGGATATCTGTAAAATATTAGTTACTTATCCGTAAGCATGATTAAAAAAAATGACTGTACTTATATTTTAAATGTTAGTGAAATACCAAAAGAGCATGCTGGGCACATGTAAAATCCCCACAAAACTTGGCCATGGTGCAATGCATTTTTTTAAGCTATCGCATAGCTTTTATCGCGGGCTTTGAGCGCGGCGACCGAAGCAAGAAATTCCGTAACGAAAATAAAACCTAACACCCCCCATTCCGCCTACCATGTAGCTCGGCCGTGCGCGCGCTTAACGTGTACGTATACGGGTGTGAGTGTAAGAGGTTTCAACCACCATCTCAGGAGTCAACCTCACCTGTACGTGACCTGCTATAACAGACGAGGCTCTGGCGACCGGCTGATTGCGGTATAGCGCAGCCTAAATAGGCGCGGCTAAATGCCGGCTAATTGTAAGATAATAAAAATGGTTTAAACGATATTAACTTCTCATTTATTCAATAAAAGAAAAAAAATGGTTCTCTTATCGGTCACCACCCTCACAAAGTGTAACTTGAATTAATATCAAAGAAAAAAAAATACTGCATATATAAATAAATAATTATAATTGCATAAGTTGATAAAAACATACTATACAATAGCTTTACCGCTGCAGTCCTCGAGTGCCGCATTTTTTTTATTTCCATAGAGAACCGTGTACTATACTAAGATCGATGATTAGAATCCACGGACATCTGTATCCAAGCTTTTATACTGATTTTTTTCTAAATTCAACATAAAACAGAACAATATTATTTTATTGGTGAGAATCCATAGACATCTGTATCCAATCTCAAAGAATGGTCTTCTTCTTCTTGGCGTGTGATATTGTACCTTAAAATTCTCGTGTCTTATGCATCCATCTGGGCATGAGGTGCTTTCAACCATAGCCAACAACAAATATCGGCATCTTAACAACACCTTAGAGACAGATATAATATGGCGCATAGACGGTGCTGTCAAAGATGCACCCTGGTAAACAGAGCCTTGTCCCTGCTCATTAGCAATTTACTTTTTAATCCTACTTTTTCCCTAATTTCAGCCTCATAGTTTCAAGTTTCTCCTAGTGTGGAGTTCACTACAATTCAAACTATGTGCTAGCCTGCCTCTCATGCACTATTATGCGCATTAACATTAAATCGAAACAGTTTTAAAGTGAAATATTAGTAATACAGCGTGCTCTTAAACTGAAGTTTCGGTTAATTATCTAAAAGCATTAGCACGGTTAATTATCTAAAAGCACTAGCCATTTTCAGCCATATTTGTAGAAGATTTAAGAAGTAAGATAACTTCTAAGAGAGTTTAAAGTCGTATGGGATCAATTCAATCGGAATCGAATATGTTTATATTAACGGTATGAAAGCTTTACTAATTGCAAGAGAATGGGTTTCCCCGTGTCCCTTGATACGAGAGAGTGCACAACTCACCGCGTGGCCGAAGACGGCGCAGTAGCAGCAGGTGCAGGGCTGGTCGGGCGAGCTGTCCCCGGCGCACCCGCTGCCGATGGAGTGCCCGGCTGCAGCGACGGGGAGAACGGCCAATTATTATTCACTTATATCTATTTATTCAATATAAATGCTTAGGGTTGTATTTTCCCGAATTGGTAGTAACAGTAAAATAACACAGTTACGTAGACAAACAACACACCTGTTGATGACTGTATGATAATGGTCATGATCATCTTAAAGCAAATGAAACGTTTGCCAAGAGAAGAGTTGGTCTATAATGGTCGAAATTTTGGGGCATTAGAAAAATTATTCAGTACTTAATAGGATCACGACGCTCCGCACTGAAATATTCGCCTGAGCGACGATCAAATTGCCATCCCCTGAATGAGCAATTAAATGTATTAACCACTGAACCCATAGATCTATCCATCGATCCTTAAATACATTTGTATATTATTGTATTGAAATATTGTAATGTGTATAGTTCATTAGACATTGAAATATCGTAATGGTTGAAATATAAAATTCGAATTTCAATGCCGTTACAAAGCGAATAAACCAAAAAACACTTACCCTTGCATACGTGCTGCTGATGATTCGCATTCTCGCACGCTTTCGGCGTTTTCATTTTCGCCTGACTCTTCTTCAACTCCTTCTTCTTCTCCTCGAGTCCGTTCTTCGTTTTGCTATCTACATTGTAGCACTGTTTTGGCGGCTCGTCCATGAAAACGGAGCGGACCGCCGCCAGGTCCGTGCAGGTGTGGCAGGTGCAGTCGTTTGTCCATATGCACTGACCTGGGGGTATTTCGCACGCGTCACTTTCAGACTTGGTCTGACCATTCCTGGTCGTGTTGCGGAAAGCGACAGCATTTAGCGTCTGCTTCGCGTTACGCAGCGCTTGTGCTGAATACTTGGCTAGCAGCTCGGGGTTCTGCGTGCCGATAACGGACATGTTTGCCGTATCGTTATTCAGTGCGTCCGCTGCAATTATCTCTTCGAATTTGACACGCAGCTGCTCTAACACATCGTCGTCTAGCTTGGTGTATATGCTGCCGAAGATGGAGACGACTTGTTTTTTATACTTATCAGGCACTGGTAGCCCTTGGGAAATCAAAGATTTCATCGTGTTGAAACTCTCCAATAAATTTGGATCACCGTTCGCTATCAATTCAGCCTCACATTTCGACAATAAGTCCTCGCTCAATATCAAGTGTCTCTCCTCCTTCTCTTCTTCCTTTTTGCTCGTCTCTGTTTTCTTCGTACCTTCCGCCTTCCTGGTGTTATCCACTTTTTTGTTAGTTTCCACTTTCATAGTAGGTTCCACAGTTTTGGTTTCCACTTTTTTACTCGATTCAGGTTTTTTAACGTCCGGTTTCTTGGCAGTTTCCGGTTCTTTTGTTTCCTTTTTTACTTTGGCGGGTTCCGCTGGTTTTTTTACTACACGAATGTTAGCTTTGCCTATGATTTTGCTGAGACCCTTGGCGGCCAGTATTTCTGCTTCGCTAGCGCCGTGGTTCTGCGGCGGCTTCGCGGGAGGTGTCATTGCTTTCGCAAACGACTCTCGCAGTCTACCCTCGAACTGATCTAACTTGTACAAAACGATCAGCCATTCGTCCCCCGTCATGTTTTTCTTCGGCAGGCTCTCCATATGCAACCTGTTCATCTCTCTCAATCTATTAATAAAATAATCGCGCCTCGCTTCGTAAGTCAACGTGCTGAAATTGGGCACGTTGTCGATTTTTCGTAAACATAGACCAGTCAGTTCAGACATAAAGTTCGCGGCTAATTCGGGGTCGTGCAGGATCCAAGCTGCCAGCTGCTGAGAGTCCACGAAACGGCGCAACACATCCAAGTATTTAAACCTGAGCATTTTTATCATCGGTTTCTTATCTTGTCGGGTTAATCTTGACAGCCTCATTATCAGTAGATCGAATGTATTCCCCGCGGCTGTGCTGAGCAACTTCGTTATTCTGTCTTTCGACTCCTTAGCGCAACTCTCTTCGTCATCTTGATCGGTGCCCGCCTCTCGGCTCAGTCTCAATTCGTTTATCTTTTCCAATATCATTTCACCCTTCCCGCTCTCTTTATTAGCCATTTCCTGAATATAATCGTAGAACTTCTGCAGCAGACATTCCACCTCCGTTTCTAATATCTCCTTCGAGACCGAACTGCATTTGGCTCCGACGTGATTTTTCCACGCGTCAAACCTGGCCTTCAGAATTTCTTTCAACTCGTCCATACTGCAAGCAGTTTTTACCGAATTGTCGTACAGTGTACTTGCGTTGGGGCTCGTGGTGGGTCCGCAGTTCATTTTCAATAACGGAATCAAACCCTCCTCCATCTCTAACGACTTGGCAATCGCGGAGCTTTTAGTATTCTTCGCGTATTCGAACAACTTGTTGATGACGACTTGAGCGGAAGCCGAGAACAGCAGATCCCTGAACTGTCCCTTTCCGGTGCACTTCCCCTTCATAATTTTCTGCAACTCCTTCTCATCGTTGAGCAGGTCCTCCAGCTCCTTGTCGTCCAGCTCGACGTCCATCGAGTCCATGAGATCGTTCTCGACACACATATTCTTAACTCTAATTTTCGTTTTACGCTTAGTTGTATTTTTTGTGACCTTTACATTATCCCTATTTTTATTGAGCTTCAGTTCCCGTATCTGCTTCAGCGTCTCCGGCGTAAGCTGCGCGTCGCTGCCGACGTCGGGCAAGCTGCACATGATGGATGCGAACTCGGGCAATTCGAAGGAGGCATTCGTGTATTCGGATAGCTTCGAGACGATTTCAGGCATATTGGCGAGAATTTGGGGCATATTTTCCACGAGTTCCTGCAACTTGGTATTGCCAGCGCTGTCCGCCGAGTCCACAGAGTCCATCTTGTCGAGAAACTCCGCTGGATTCTTGTCTAAGCTCATCATTACCTCGACTATGTGTTCGAGCGAGAGAGGACCGTCCTGCAAATCGCTGTCCTTATCTTTGACGTGCTTGCATGAATTGATTATATTCTGACATTCCTCCATTGCCTTTTTAATTTCTAAGCCATACGTCACCAATTTGTAACCTTTGGCTTCTTTCTGATCGTTGCTGCCAGCGCTTTCTTGTAGTAATTTAATATCGGCTGTACCTTTGGTGATATTGAAATCAAGGACGGGGGTGAAGGTGGGTTGATCTTTCCTGAAATCGACCGCCTTCTCCGTGTCAGTACTATTTATATTAGAGAACTTGTTGACCGCGAGCAGCCTCTGACTGGGCTTGTGCGTGTACACTGGCATCGGCTCGGAGGTGGTCGGCGACATCTCTTGCAGCGGCGGGCTGACGGATTCTGGACTGGTAAATTTCAGATCATTGACTGCGAAGTCGTGTAAACTTCCATCGGGATTAAGAGCGAAATTTGCGAATTTCTCTAAACACACCTTCATGTCCCGACTGATTTCTGTCGACTCCTTCTCACCCACAATTGTGTCTGTATCGCTCACGTTATCCTCTTTATCCAGAGGGAACGCTTCCGGTGGATCGACTTCTGGTTTGGTATTATTCTCTTCCAGATCTTTGTCGCGATTTTTGAACGTTTTAACGTTAAAACTACTACACGATGATTGATTGTTGGCTTTCTGTTTGAGCATTTGTATGATTTTATGAGGCCTACTGATGATGGAGGCTGGCATGAAGGGCGGTTTTAGTTTCCGTTTGGGCGCTGTACTTATTCTCTGCATCCGAGGGCTCAGGGTCCTGCGTTTGCGACGCGGCAAGTCCTCAATATACGTCACGTTGGTCTCTGGTATACTGGGAAAGTAAAAGAGAGGATTATAAAACAATGTTATATGATGTTATACATTAAGGCAATAAACAATTGTATAAAGAGGTATAAGAGGTATAAGAGTGCAGTGCCGTACGCGCTCGGTGTCGTACGTTATTGCACTTACGAATATTATAATTATATTCGCGTTCTGCGCGGCGACTGCCGCCGCACGTTACAATGGCTATGAGTTCCGAAAAACTCGTAGCCAATGAATTGCTGGCGTTTCTCCAGCACGCCATTGACACTATGGACGAGGTCAGCATTATACAGATCTGCTCGTCCAACTTCACGGTTGAGGAGATAGCCAGTGCGAAGACTCTCCTGTATCAAGTGATCGGAAAGATCGATCGGATGCCGTCTCGCAGGAGGGATGAAAAGGGAGAGAGGAGCTTGCAGGATATAATTAATATCCTAAAGGTGACCGATCCGGATGACGTGCCGTCCTTCGTGGCGAGGAACTTGCAGAAGTTGCCACCCGTCACCTTTGACCACGTCGACGTCACCAGGCTGCTGAAGGACATTACGACCCTAAAGGCAAGTCTGGCGGAGGTGATGCTGAAACTGGAGACCTCTCAAGTCACCATCAACGACCTGCGGGCGGAAGTTGCGATATTGCGCGCTACTTCGGCTGCTAGCAGGTCACCGGAGGTCAGCAACATTAGCACGCGTCGCGGCGCATGCATTGCTTCGCTGTCGAGTTCCGAGTCAGCGAAATCCGACTCGTCACCGGCCGCTGTTGCAAGTGCAACTGTAACCGCCGCCCGTCCCCCGCCTCCCCTGGAGGCGTCGCCTGCGCAAGTTGCTTCACCGCCTCAACGTGACTACGCCGCAGCTGCTGCCCGCCAGCAACCCAAAAAGCGGACAAAACTGAGGTCCGAGAGTGGGAGCGGGAATACCCGTAACGAACCCCCTCGTAGTGCGGTGTCTATTGGACAACCGGATAAGGACGGCTTCATCAAGGTGGAGCGAAAGAAGAGGAGGCCTCCTTGCCGTAACCAATGTGGCACTGCGCCGACAGGAACGACAGACATCTTGCGTCCCGCCGTCCCAGCCACATACATCTACGTGTCACGTCTGCACTACACCACGAAGGTCTCCGATGTCGTGGCGTACGTGAAGGCGAGGACTAAACACACGGTGTGGGTTGAGAAGCTGGAATCGCGCAGCGCGGTGAACTTTAGTTCATTTGTGATGCGCGTCCCGACTGACCTCCAGGGTTCGTTCCTAAAGGAGGAGGTGTGGCTGAAGGGGGTCGTGTTTCGCAAATATCGCGGACGTCGTCGACCACCTGGAATCACCGTAACCGCGTCTCACAACGCCGCAAAACAAGTGAATTAGTTATAAGATATAAATAAATATGTATGTTAGTATATAAGGTATGTACATAATATGTACATACCTTATATTATGTTAAGGGCCTTGTTGCCTGAGAATAAATTAATAAATAAATAAAATAAAAAAGGTCATTAATGCTGTTAATTTTAATCGTAATAATTATTAATTATCATTACCTTTATAGTACAGATTTTTATTTAAATGGCCAGTTATGGACTGATCGTGCATTGGAATGCTTCATCTGCTAACAACGGTCGGGTTCATTGTTTTAGATTGGAATCTACATATATTCGTCTAGATTGAACACAATTTCGATTGGATTGGATCCGATAATTGGATTGTTGTTCAATGAGACATAGGTGCCAGACATTTCACGGTTGATTATTTCGAATTATTGAATATACACATATGCATAACATATGCGTAATTTTGATAAGCAATGACAATATATTTAGCTGTGGTATATGAAAGTGTATGTACATATTCGTATCCTATTAATGTTATTTGACAACTATTAGTTTTATACCATATTATCTATGTATGTACAGTACTTTCAACAGTTACTAAGTATTATTTTACGATTATGATTGCCTCGTTGGTTGATCGCCAAGTCGAGTACTATTGGATTTTTCTGATATGAAATTTTTAGTGGCTAGTAATCTGGATTTATCTCAGGTATGGTAGGTTCACCCCCTATTGCATAGAGTACTATTGCATATCGTAGTATACTCTTCTGGCTACCCCCTCGGTAATTACAGGCATGATGTTACGTCACTCATATTTCTGATCTTTCTCGTGGTGTATAACGTTACAGGAAAATTTCCCGTAATCCACTTATATTGGTGTTTAATTGTATTATGATTGCCCTAGCCTCCCTTTATACAATTAAAGCATTAAATTAAAGTAATTAATTTGCTTCCTTTATACCCCGCTGTTCTTGAGTGTTCGAATTTCAAATTTGTTTATCGAGCTGTCAGAACTTTTGTTACCGGATGAAACGTCTACGAAATGTTCCATGCGTTTGACTCAATCACGATTTCAATAAACTGGACTGTGTGGAACAAAAAATGAACCTTAATTTTATTTTACTACGTAATAATTTGCGTTGAATTAAATTACGCTTGTTCTATTTTTATTAAATGAGTTTATTTTATTTTCATTGAAAGATAAAATTAATTAAATTAACGTAATATTTCTTTTACAAGCAATCTATGAACGTCACTCGAGAGAAACATGTGAGCCATCCACAAAATGACTAAACTCAATGTAGGCGGCTTACATATGACACTTTCGATTGAAAATAATATTTGCGTACTTAACTGTTACTTATATAACTTGAGAATTTGATTCAGCGCGACTGAGTGCATTTCATTTAGGGTACGTAGAATGGTACTGATGCTTTTTTATGAAGATTTTGAGGCTACCTGCTGTGTCTTGAGCGAGTGACGGGAGGATTTTACTGGTTTTTTATGATTTGATATGAGTCTCTCATTTTCCGCAAGAGTTAGGATATCTTGTGAACATTTCTTCTTGGTAACAAAAAAGGTATCTATGAATGTGACCACAAGTTTGAGATATTCAAAGGGTTGATATTTTTATAGGATTTGTATAAATTATTTTTTAATCAATTTGCAATTTTTTATACGTCTATTGCTTTCCCGAAATGGCGATTTATCGGAAGCGGATGTAGGTACCTACACTTACCCTGTTAAATCCAGCTTCCAAATACGGCAGAATCGCGAAGTCATCCTTGAGATAAGCACTGGAACAAAAGAAATATCTGTATTAAGATTTGTGTAACCATTCATTCTGTTGTTCAAAACGGGTTGTGAAAATTTTGGTACTATTAAGACAAAGTATATATTTTTAGATTTTTTCATATAAATGTTATTATACTACACTCGGGTCCACAACCTATCTATGAGTTTGGTGTTTTATATTATCCCATAAAATAATATTAAATTTCGTTGGTACGTGCTAAGTATTTATGATTGTCTGCGCGCGAAGGACACGTCCATGAACCTATTTGAACTCGAGACGATATAAAAAAACTATTTCAATACTTTTTTCAGAAGTACTTTAAATATTATTAAATATGTAATAAATTATTTCTTACTTTATGTACTAAGCATTACATTTTAAGTGTACAAGTGAATGACTATTATTATAAATAGGTATTAATTAATTATTGATTTAGTGTCAAACATGTTCTTGTCAAAAAAATATTAAAAATTAATATATATTTCCAAATTATTCAAAGTTTAAAATATAATGATTTAGACATTGAAGGCACAGATTAATTTTGCACTCTATTCGAGTTTTGGTACCAAAACTACCAGTACATACAATAACTCGTTAACTACCCGTCGCGTCACATTATTTCGTCTGCCGTAGTCCAAAGCTTATGTCAATGTCAGTTAAGTTAAATACGAGTTTAATAGACTTACTGGACAATCACATCGCTTTTCGAAGGACTTTTAGTGCTAACATTGGAAATACTAACGAATATTCTAAAAGTCCATATCGATTATGTCTTCACCGGATACTATAAATACCTATGCGTATGAAGCATTAGTATGTATTGGTAAGGACGAATGTAGACGAACCCCTTTAGCTTTATAAGGATAGCGATACTTGTAAGTCGATGTTTGCGAGCTATCCCGTAAGTATCTTAGCGCGATGATATTATATAGCAATTATAATATAACATTCTAGAAGCGATCTAGCAGTGATAGCCTAGTGGTTAAGAATTCAGCCCCTCACTCCGGGGGTGCCGTGTTCAAACCCATGGCGCGCACCTC
>DWDT01001172.1:0-16805 GCA_018245595.1 Microceris scylla | reverse complement strand
AACTGGTGAAACGTGGGAGTGTTCTGCATTCCTCTGCCTACCTCTTCGGGGATTACAGGCGTGAAGTTACGTTAAAAAACTTTCATAACTTTACGTTAAATATCTGTACTTGGTGTTTTAAATGTTAATAGGTGACTAAACGAATTTGGACCATAGTTGTACCCAAGGACCATAGTTGTATGATTCTACGGTAACTAAAAACAATATTACGAAATTAATTAATTAATATATGTATGAAACCTCAATTGGACATTAATATTCATTAAACTAAATCGAATACTAATATCAGTGTATGAAAAAAAAACATTAAGTACCATTATATCCATTTCATATTAGCAAAACAATTAGCAACGTTAAAAACTTCTGTAACATATTTTTATTACTCACATCAAAAGAGTAAAGTAATATCGAAGGTCTAACATAAATCGAAAACATATTTTTGTGGATTATTTCGGTTTTTGCCAGAAGTCTGATAAAATACGAAAACCGGTTATTTCACGTATGTTAAGCCTTTCCATAAATGCATATCCTTACTCAAGTACTGAGTTACTTTGATTTAACCAAATGCATATTTTTCTGTTTTATTCCAGAACACATCATTCGTAACTAGACTATTGTACGTAACATCACGCCTGTAATCAACAAAGGCGTATGCAGAGGAGTGTAGTACACCCCCACGTTTCACCAGTTATGTTTACGTCCCATAGAATAGGTGAGTATATTGCCAGACTATTGGTTCCTGAAATGACCAGAAATAGGCCGTGGAGCCATCAAACGATTATTTGGTAACAAACGATACCCTTCTACTAAGAGGAATGTCGATCTATAGGTACAAACTGCAGGTGAGCTGGACGCAACTAGCTGAAGACCGAGCGCGATGGTGGTCAATAAGCTGATGATGGTGAGGACGATACTGATGAGGCCTATCCAAAAGCAGAATGAAAGCAGATAAGAAAAAAAACAGATAAAGCGACATGTATTTGTAAGCGTTGTACTTAAATTTCATGAATGTCGTAGGAGGACACGCTTGAAGCTATACGATTCAGTCCACAGAGCTTGAAACCCCTATGATAGGACTCAGAACGTCATTAGGACATCAGTCGTATTATAGATTCTACGCAGATGAATAAGTGAGCTATAGAGACCATTTAACACCAATTCAAGTAGCAATCCACATACAAAAAATATCCACTCACACTAACTACGACTTTCAATACATAGTACCTACCTAATTAATTTTAGAATATTCGTTTTTCTTTAGAACGAAAGAGTTTTACGCCAATCTACGCTAATATCATACACATACAAATATATTGTCTTTGTAACCGACCTTAGAACATTCGAAATTCAAATTTAAAATTAAGTAGGTAGGTACTTCCTTTGTACGTGACGTAAATATTGCTCTCGTCAGTTTTACTTATTACAGTCTGCGTAATACTTAATGTAGCCTCCAAATTAATATCATCATAGTGTTTACGTCATATTTTTTAATACACGTGTATCTATCTTAGTCAAAATGTAACTCGCAAATGTTTTACATAAAAAGTACTGCTTGGTATACCTTTGCGTTTTAAAAGGAGGTCCTGGGTTCAAGCCCCGCGTCGAGTACTATTGGATTTTTCTATTTAAGAATTTCTGGTATGTAGTGACTCGGCGTCTGTATCGATGCCCGGTGTATGGCAGTAGACTCACCACCAATTTCATTGAGGATTTTAATGTATCTGGTGAAACGTATGAACGTACTACACTCCTCTGCCTACCCCTTCGGGGATTATAGGCGTGATCTTACATGTTGATGTCATGGTTTTGTGTGTAGCCTAATATATGTAGCGTATTATTGTCTATGGTTAGTACTGTCATCTATGTATAGATACCCATTATACCACACTGACGAGTACATACACTGCTGAAATCTGCTGAATTAAGTATGGCACCAATACTTCCCCATTACGTGAATTGTGATGATTCTATTCTACGTGTACCGTTCAATAAATATCTGTACATTTATATCTTTCTTCTAGATCTAGAACAATAGAACATTGTTGTAGGTCTAGAAAAATAGATCAAATAAAAATCGATAAATGAAATAGCCGATTCTAAAGAGACTTCTTAAATACATTGTACCCTCGATTGTAATTCACTTTTATACATTGTAAAATTCTAGTCAAGGTAACACAGGCCTTGACAGTAGTGACAAGGGAGTGTGTACTCTCATGTGTGTGTATGTATATACATATGTACGTGTGTGAGTTAAAACGTTTGAGTATATGTAAATGTATCCTCTGTGCAAAGTCTTATCGTGGAATAATCACGACGAAAATAAAACGAGATCAGATAAAAATACGTTCTATTGTCACCAATATTCTTATGAGACTTCAACAGGCTTGCCCTTATCTTCTTGGCCGTGACTGCTTTAGTGTTTGTCCAAATTTTATGGTATTTTCGCTTCAATACATAAATCCCATATCGATATGTTTATTGTGTTCGTGATTAGATAATTTCATGTCGTTTTTTATTGTAATAGATTAGGTACTTTTAATGTGTCATGATAGCGTAGTAGCTCGTTTTATCTGCCCATTTCAGGGACCTATGTTTTGAAATCTATCAATCAGTTTTATTTTTATAAAATTTGATTGGCCCTTTGGCGCAATGGTAAGTGAACCTGACTCTCGCACCAGGGGTGGTTGGTTCGATTCCCACCCAGAGTAAATATTTATTTATGTGATGAACACGAGTACAAGCACAACACAATTATTCTGTATTGTACACGAAACACAGTAAAATGGAGACAATACAAATTTGTAGAAATAACGAAATATGCAAAGGATCTCTACCAGACAATCTTTATGTAGGAATCAATGAATAATAGAAACGAGAAGATATTACTATATTGTATCACTTGTGCTCAACAAACAAATATTTATCCTGTGTGCTTGTTGATCCCACAAGTCCCGAGCCAGTCCGTAGTGCTGATGATGATGACAACGATGGAGAAACCTTCAAAGAACGTATCGATACACCCAAAAAGATAGCTTCCGATTTATATACAGAACTATCGTAGGTGACCGACCTATGGTAAGATGATATGCTCTTTGGTATCTAACAAGAGCGTCCATAGACATGCATACATGAATGTCCATAGACAAGCATACGTGAATGTCCATAGACAACTGCAACAGCATGGTAGCTGATTTACGTGAGGGCTAGCTATTTTCATAACGTAAAAAACAAGCCAATTGGCAGCAAAACCAGTCATGACATTGCGCATTGACAGCAAAATATTGCGCTTTAACAGGAATGTAATATCTTTCCAATTTTATTCACGTATAAAGAAATGCAATAAATAATGAAATGTATAAACTGGTCTATATTAACTGGTGAAATTTGGGGGCTTATTACACTCCTCTGCTTACCACTTCGGGGATTACAGGCGTGATGTTACGTTAATAACGAAATAAACCGTCACGGTCGGAATCCAGGGGTCCAAGAAACGAACTCGATTTTTGAAGTATGTCCACTGGTGGAAGTCAGTGAACTGAAATGATGATGAAGATTATGATGAAAAAATGTAACATAAAATAACGCCTGTACTTCCACGAAGAGGCAGGTAGAGGAGTGTAACATACTGCCACGATTGATCAATTACGTTACATATACATATGTATGTCTTATCTTGCATCAGGAAATGTACTCGTTGCCATAAGCCAGACACAAACCGAGATTCCGCGCTACTACCGGGAATTTCAAGTTAGGAAACTTCTCCAGATTCGGCTAAAACCCAAAAAAATTAGCCTTAGTTAAAATTCACGTTTACTATTTTGGTAACAGATTTTGTGGAAAAACCCCTTAAATTCCAGAAAAACAGTCAGTTTTAAAAACTTACATTAGATATTAAAATATTTAGAATTGGAAACAAAATAGTAAGCTAGTTTTAGTGGATCCGAAATGTCGATTTTTTTGTCAAAATTAAAGCTTCGGTAGAAACCAAATTTTTTACTGAAACAGTTTTAAACCGAAAATTCACTTCCACTTCCACAGTATAAAAAAATAAGACCTCATAAAACAATAGCAATAAGCGAATTATAAAGTTTATGAAAGAAAGGATTTTCTGAAAACACCACCATTATGTATATGTAGATAGAAAGGTGATACATTCTATTATAATTAATGAGCTAAAATCGTAGTAAACTAGTTCCAAAGAAAAACATTACGTATTTTCTGTTTTGACCCATTATCATCATCGTCATCATCATCATCATCATCATTATCAGCCTATTTCCGTCCGTTGCTGGATATAGGCCTCTTCAATAGCACGCCACTGAACTCAAGTTTCAGCTCTTCATTTACTGACGTCGTCGTATGCTCAACTGCTGACAGTAAGAAAATTCTTTTGACTCATCAGTAGTAAGAAAACTTACTATACTACAAAATTCCTTAGCTATTCATGTTTGTAAATATTTTTGTGTTTTTATTAATCAGAAATTTCTCCACTTTCCTCAACGATATTCCATTGTTAAATATCGAAAAAGATACATGACACTATAAGCATAGCAATGTAACGAAAATTGAATGTTTAGCATCGAGATATTTTAAGAAATAGTCGATTTAGGTTTAATTTCAATTTTTGAAATAATAGACGCGAGCGGACGTCGAATGGGACCCGGTATTGTCTTGGTACCACAGTATGGATTAGCCCTGACGAATTCAAACTACGAATGTCATGCCTGCATAGTGCGGATTTTGCGTAGAGTACCTACATATAGTGCTGTATAAACGATTGTCTAGAAACATATTTAAATACACGTATGTATGTATTTAAGCTATGCAAAATAATTCAAAGATACTTAAACAGTAACTTAGGGCAATGTTTTTAATTTATGTCGTATTGAATGCAAATGTTCTAAAGCCGTCAAAAAGTTCAACCGAGTCACATGCGTATGGCCGGTAAATATATTACAGTTAATTTATCTGAGTAATATAATAAAATTAAAAGTAATTGAAATTTAACAGAGTTTCCATATTATACTCTTTTGCTTTTATAGTTCAGTAGATGCTTTTTAAAGCTGTTAGTATTATGTTTAGTATTTAGCAAAATCCAACCAGGAATTGTTACATTAAGAAAACAAATTTAAAATATTTATTTGCAAAAGTAAAATAACAATAATTTAACTACCAGAATGAATTCGAAAACGTAGTTGATGGTTTATTCTGTTTCAGGTAAGGGCAACAAAGGATCTGGATTTTTATTAATAAATAAATTACTAGGTACTCTTGTAAAGTTCAAATTTAGAATAACACTGCTTAATCGATGCGTTTGTTGACATGGATACTTAAACATTACTATACACAGCTAGTTAATTTTTTTATTATGCGTTAAAAGAAAAAAAATGTAAGTACAGATTATTTTGACTCACAATAATCAAGTCGCGAAAAATACTTACCTATTATAAAAATAAATGTTTTGAAACTTTCTTATCTAAAAGGGAACTATTATCAACTGACAGATCATTGATAAAACGAACCATATAATTTATACGTTTTAAAATACATTTTAAATAATAACATGTGTAAAAAATTACTTACTTGTAGTTAAATTCTCTTGTAATTGGTTTTTAACTAAAACCTTGATGAAATAACTAATTAAAATAACTCCAATGAAAAAAGCAATTGTTAACATGAAAATTCAACTATGTAACACATCACACCACTCACAGCCATTGATTTAAAAAAATACGTCTTCCCGCCAAGTGACGAGTGACTGTTCCCGCTCGTACGTTCGATCGGATGATGCGCGATTAAATCAAATCACTGTTTTCTTCTATATTACTATCAATGCTACAATCTCTTTAACCGGTAAAATGGACAAGCAATTAACCTCTATATCTTACGAGTCAAACACGTATCAATTTTATTTGTCGGATTAATACACGAAGGCGACACTCCATGCTTCATTCACGTGGGCACACTACTGCGATGCGAAATGTTTTGTATACGGTGTATATAGAATATAGATTCAACTCGAATGCTTCAACAAAACAAGCGGCGCTCTGTTCGCTACAAAATTGACAAGCTTGAACGGGCTTTCGTGGTTAGCGCTATACCAAGCGCTTTCTACGCTGCAAAATTAAAATGTTATCGTATGATCCCATACTTTATTCAATTGACAATATCTTGGAATCATAACGTAGTTTGACTGTAAGGGTCTAATTCTGAACCTTATTCTTTATGATTCTTAACAGTTTGCTCCAAATGTTACATTTGGAGTTGCTGTTACGAAAGAAATAAGGTGGAAGTCAGTGTGACAGATGATTTATTATCGATCCTTTGATAACCTTTGCGTCGTACCAGGTATGTATTTTAAATATCGTTTTTCCTTTTCTCAACCGTGTATGTCGATGTCAATCGGATATTTCTTTATATTTTAAAAATTATGTATTTCCTGGAGTACTTTTAAATACTGCATGCAATTAGATTTTTAGAAGGTAATGTTTTTCTATATAAAGTCGTGTAGGGATATTACAAACAAAATAAGGCAATGGCAATGACCTATGAATTTACGATGTACATTTTATCCTGCTCTTTATTTTGTTGTGCTTACAGAGCTTCCTCAGTCAGGATGGAGAGCTGAAAGTTTTGTCAGACTAATGAAATGTACCTAATGCACGTAATAGATAATGAGAAAGTAGAAAAATTTTTAGCAAATAATGAAAGTGAAAAACTGCCGTTACGCGACACCATTTAATGCGGTAGAATTACTAATCGATGTAAAAAAATCTGAAATTACGTATAAAATTGAAAATTCAGATTCGCGAATCAAAATTGGCCACAAAAGAACGTCGGATCAGGGCTAGATAGGTTTAAAGCATTCGCATGTATGAAAAACGGGCAAAAGGGAAACACGTAAAGAATTTCGTCAGGCTCGTAGCCAATGGTAATCCTTAGTTTTTCTTTTGTATTATGGGAAACAATTGTGACAATTTTTACTTAAAAAATAAGTTTCTAGAATGAACATGACTAGTCAATAAAGTAACGTCATAAAATATTTCGAACATTTACACTGTATTTTTTTTATTGTCTTCTTTCTGTACGCCATATCTATTTCTCACAGTACTCTATGGACTTCACGTATTATAACATTGTTAAAGTTACCAAAAAGCAATTTACGGTCCAACCGGTTTAGTGTTGGCAAATCTTTAGCGGTAATTACATCTGGTTCGAGTCCAGGGCGATTCTTCAAAGAAATCGACTAGGAATTATCCCTTACCATGAATTGAGGCACAAAAATTCAAAACTTACTTTGGATAACTGCATAATATTTACATCTTGTGAATACGATTTACCGACACTTTCACTACATGTAAGGAAAACATGTGGGAATTGAAATGAGATGATTGTACAAAAAATAACTATAGTAACTATGTGTGTTAACATGCCATTGAGATGAAGGAGTCGCAAAGCCGAAATTATTTGGACTATTGTTTATACATACGAATACAATACAAAAAGTAAATTTGAAAAATTATTATACAACAAAATGATCTTCCAAGTTGTAGTTAATCCAATTATCTTTAAGTTTACATAAATTAATATTTTAACAATAAACAAAATTACTATCATAGTGCGCAATCAATTCTTACTAATAAATAAAGAGAAATCTTTGAACCGTTTTTTAAAAATTATTCGCACAGAATTGCGTGAGGTTTGTCAAAGTATAGATAAGAAGGCAGAAGAATGTAGAAAATTATCATTTGTATAAAAAAAATTGTAGTAAAAGAGATTTATTAAATAAAATCAAACATCCATTATTTACATTCGTACTGTCAATGTTAGATATTACATAATAACAGTCTGTATTACATAATAACAGTCTGGTCAATCTGACTCAGTCGATAGCACAGAGTATAGATTTAAAAAGGTGTCCTTTTTGAAATAGGGCCTCAATTGCGTTCAAACTTAAAATTTATTCAATTACGGTCGAATTTTGATACCTGTTTGCCCAATTTTATTATTACTGTATGAACGGATATAGATATAAATAAATCCTGAACCAAGAGTTTTTTATCGGCTTTTTTTTCATGCCTCGTGCTGGTTGTCACTATGTTGATACTCCTATTAACTTAGGATATCGTTAAGTGTCATATTATTTAAATTTTAATTAAATGACTAAAAATATTGTATCCACCTAGGGTGGTAGTTTTAATGATTAAGTTTTAAATAACAATTTACTTGTAATACCTTTGGTATGTATGTAAACGGTTAATAATAAACATATTTCATAATAATAATAACAATATCTTGGGGCGACTTACACACTCCAATCCCAAATTGGGCAAGGTCCTTGTTACTGTAATCAAACATAAAGTATAGAGCATTTGTTAACACATATTTGTATAGATAACAATAAATATTCTTGCTCATCGCACTGATTTCTTATATTAGGTAAGAATCGAATCCAGAATCCTTGACTCAATAATCAAGATTTTTGTCTACTATTCCAATCAAGATCGTTAACCAAACTGGACCAACAGACATGTCAGAGAGTATAACGAATACTATTTTTTTTGTCGATCATGGAGCACAAGTCTCTTAGAGAAGTCGCCTGCGGTGATTTTTTACAGCTGCATCAGTAGCGCATTTCCTTGCGGGCGACAGACGCCATTCATCAATGCTATTAATTCGCAACAATTTTGGGCGACATTTTGGGTACAAACGCGAAGGTGCCCCGGCGCCAGTTGCTTTTTCGCTCTGTATCAATGCTGTAAGGCAATAATAGCGATGCAAACGCGTGCTACGTGGGCAAAGAGATATACATAGCTTCGCTGTCCCTGTTCCAGCATCACGATTGGATCGCGTTCGTTTTGCGACGCTATCGCTAGTAAATAATTGCAAAACATAAATGAAGGACGTCAGTTCTAGCACTCAATACCTACTGCCTACAGCGTAAGGGACCTGGCTTAACGATATAACAGTAATATATTACAAGGCATTGCCGAAAGAAACTATGGCATAATGATACATATCGTACGTCCAAAATCCTGTTTCGCAAGGTATTATAAAAACTATAGTTTATAATATATTCATACTTCATACGTATACTAATCAGCTTTGCATAATAAAGATATTAATGGCGAAGTTAAGAATTGGTTTTAATGTTAAATTACCTATTTTTGATCTTCCGAGTCTTATATCTATTTTTTAATACGAGTTGGAGTTTTGAATTTTTTTTCTACATTAACACCAAAATTGCAGACCAATAGTGGTTCCAAATTCAGTTTCCCATTCATGGGAGATAGGAGAGGAGGGGATTTCTAATCGCTGTCTTTACTATGAGAATGTACAATTCGACTACTATTTTTATTAACCTGATGGCTTAATGAACTGAGGGACTTAAGAGATAGAAGCTTCAGAAACGTCAGGCCAGAAGCCGCTGATTCAAATTGATTAAGGATTACATGGATTACAGAGGGGTTACAGATGCATTGCAGATGGATTGCAGATGGGTTACAGATGGGTTACAGATGGATTCCATATGGATTACAGATGGATTACAGATGGATTACAAAAACAGTGATAGCCTAGTGGTTAGAATTCAGCCTCTCATTCCGGGGGTGCTAGGTTCAAATCCATAGCGTGAACTTCTTTACAAAAAAGTGCATTTTAAATTTAAATATCACTTGCTTACAGCGAAGGAAAACATCGTGAGAAAACCTGCACATCTTAGAATTCACAAAAAAAAATTTAAGGTGTGTGAAATCTACTAATCCATATTTGGCTAGCGTGGCAGACTATGACCTTAACCATCTCATTACTAGAGGAGACCCATATTCCAACAGTGGAGTGACAAACGGGTCGATTATTATTATTGTCTTAGGGAGTACTTGGAGTAGCACCTACCAGGATCGACCTACATAATTATGCTTGGCACAATTGTTCAAAAGCTTATAAATGTATGGGTAGATAGTACAGTTTTAGGTCTAATACCTCTTGCGGTAAGAAATAAGCTACGTATCGTTAGAATGAATACCCAATTTGAGTTCCCCGTACTCGTATGAGGGATGGGAAGTCTGCCAACACTTTACAGCGTATTAGACTACAATCTTAAGTCTATGATCATGTTAATTTTTTAGGCCAATCGACGTCCACATTTGCATTAATACCTATATTAAGATAGAAGGTTAACTTTGAGGGTCTCGGTAATAAAGAGATGACAAATTGTGACACCAGAAAGATTATAAAGATTATCAACCGGTTCTTTTATGATCTAGTTTTTTATTTGGAGAAACCTTTTTGAAATTTCGAAGGTTAAGCGTTTTTGCCTTCATCTACCAGGTCCAGAAACAGAATGCAGGCAGGGTTTGTGGTTTTGCCTTCAGCATATAATATACTGAATCAGAATGAATATTCGAAAGAAAAGTCATAGCAGTCCTTCAGCAGTCCGCAGATGTGAGCCAGTGCGATCCAGTGTAGCAGCAGTGCAGATCATGTGCAGTGTGATCCAGTTCCTATAGACTTTCTGTATATCTTGTACTGTGATACATTTATTTGGGATAGAGAACTGTTAATACATAATTCCTTATTTATGTTGTGAGCAATAGGATGTAAGATGAGGCTGGATTAGCTCATTTTTTAACGATGTCAATGAGCACTCACTATAAACCATGCTTATCTGTCGGCTCTCTTTATTAGTTCTTCATCCTCAGTTTTTTTTCTCGTTCCACCGTTAGACATAGATCTCTTTTATAAATGAAAAGGTTAAGGTGTATTGGTAGAACGGTATGAGCTAAAAGCATGAATAATTTAGACCTTTTAATTGGGGATATTGTAAGATTTTCGTTAAAACGCATGACTTTTTGATGGTCTCTCAGCACAATTGCAATAGTCATTATTGCAACACCTTTGAATATCTACTTGAATATATTTTATATAGTTCATTCTAAAGTAGAGCAGATATTTTATTGAATTGAATTGAAAAGAACATGCGGTGTGAAAAGCTGTACCCTGCGATCTCCAACCCGCATGCCCAGCGTGGAGATTACGGGCATAAACCCCCTTTTTGGGAGAGGCCTAAGTCCAGGAGTGGACTGAGATAGGCTGATGATGATGAATTGAAAAGAACATAAATTTTTAAATAAAGATACTGTATCTGTGACTTCTGTTGTTATAGATGTTATTTAATTTATTTTTTAATGCAAATATAAATTAATCCACATAATTTTCCAATCAAATGTCTGCTCAGTGTGCTGTTGTAAGTAAATATTGCGCGCTAATTTAGTTTCTTTTACAGTTTTGAATTAATTCTGCCCATTAGAATTCTATTTAGTGTTTTATAATAAATGCACCTATGTATGTATTTTACGTTGTTAATTTTTTTTTACACCTTTTAACAATAATTACATATGGCAACATTCCAAGATGCATACTGTGTAATCTGTGTCAATGACAACTGTCGACGCAAGTGCAAAGCAAAATAAAAAAAAGTAGTTTGCAAAGAAAACCGAACTATAGAAGACGTGATATTTCGTAAGAAATAATTACTTTCCTGAGGATTTTTTTTTATTTTTCGTTCGTAACAAGTGCGCTGTTAATGGATTGTCGCAGTTAACGTATTATATTGTGAAAAAAATGATTATTGAAAATCCAGACGCTTTCAAATCATGGTTGACGTCCATATTGGAACCCCTGTGAGTATATTTTCGGCCATGTTTTTTTTCATAATTGCATTCCAAACACCCTCCAAAATGATTTATTTTCTATTATTTTCATGTTTCTAAGCTGTTTCGGTGTTTAAAACGCTGTGGAATAGTATACATGTGTGTAAAATATGTCCAGGTGTCACGTTACTGTTTCGTAATAGTTTTTTTATCAGCAAGCGTTTGACATATTCGCGTGGATTCTAAATTCGGTCTAAAATAACTGTTCGACTTTCACTATATTAAACATTATAACTTAAGCTTTCAACTACGGAATACATTTAAAAATCGTTATTTTGTTTAATTTACCATGATGACTTTTATTATTAAGTTTTATTTAACAATTCGAAGTGTCACGCGCTTAGGTTATATGAACTCGTACAGTCTTACTACAAGTGTCAAAGTTAGCGTCAACGTGAGATCCCTGGTGCAACGTTTTACTCTGTTTTTTATGTAATGTTCTAATAATTACATTAAAATAATTTTAAAGTGATTTATGGCAGCAACTCTACTTCAAGTTAATCTAATTGTGAATAGAAATTTTACAGTAATCATATAGGTATTTACATTATTAACTTTTATGTATGCATAAAGGTATGAAACTCATTATGGTTAAAGTTAATGATATTTAAGAGTAATAATTTGACCTTTTTTCAATATGGAAGTTAATATTGACCAGCATTGCATCAACATTAATAATTTGCTTTGTTTATCTTCACCTTTCCATGTAGAATTCGATACCATGTAATATTATATTTACTTTTTTATGTGATATATGTTGAGGTGACAATTATTGCAAATACATACTAAGTATATTATTTTTTTGTGAACTTGAGTCATGTTTATAATTTGTTAATAGTTAAATACTAAAGAATAGTTAAGATTGAATATTTTCCATGAACAATTCTTTGAATCTTCCCAAATTGTTATTTTTATTTTAATGTATTTGAAGATTTTCTATACAAACAAATATAATTTTCTTTGAATGTGTGCAGTTTGGTGTGCATTGTAGACTGGCAGTAACACCTATCATTCAAATAGAAAATTTATGTCTAATTGTGGAATGATTAAAGGTTTCATAATAGTGAAGAAATGTATATACATATATTTTTTTGCTACTCTTAGTAAAATTGAAATTGACACTCGCTCTCTTAAGAATCCATAAGGTACTTGTTGTGATGATATAGCAATAATAATATCTTAGTCATTTACATAATATGGGACATAATGGCACATAAATGTAACTAGATAAATGTGGGGATGTACTACAACCTTCTGCTTATCTCTTCAGGGATTATGGGTGTCATGTTATGTCACATTATATTAATATTTTGCCACAGCAATATTTTCAATAGCCCTATAGGCCCTATGGTTGTTAAACCTGATAGTGAAACTGATTAGCAAGGCAACATGGAAGTGGTTGTGGTTAGTTGTCTCTTATAGTATTGTCTAATTATTAAGTTCAGTTGTACTGTTTTCTACATAAGTGTTAAGTCTCTACATAAGTCTTAAAAAAAGGAATGTTTCATTTTATGCATATGGAAATAACTGCTAATACCCAAATAAGGCACAGTATTAATATTTAAATGAATGTAATTGAATTAAATAGTCTATCTACATTATCTTGAAATGAAAGAAAATCATGATAATATTATGATACCAGCACATTCATATTCATGCAAAGAACCAAATGAATATGGTTTCCAAAGAAATACAACAATAATGATGTAAAATGTATTTTTAATATTACTACAAGATCACCAATATGTCAATATTTCAGTGTCAATATCAATACAATTGGTGAAATCACATGTCCTTTCTAAACAGTCATTTGCATCAATTTTGTCACTATCCTTGAGTTACACAATGATATACATACAGACTGAGAAAATGACGAATACATACAAGACTAAAATAGCATTAGAATTTTGGTCAGTGAGTAATAAAACAATTATTTGTGCCAAAATTTTACAAAACAAGTAAATGTGCAGACAGAACCTACAGTTTTATGTAGTAGTTAGTATTCAGTGTATTATTTATACTGAAAAACAAAATATTAGTGACTATAAACTGGATTGGATTGTCACTATCAGTATGTTTAAGTTCCCTGCTGGGTATTGGCATCCCATGAGGGGCTTTATGCACATAATCTCAAACCGGGCATGCAGGTTGGGGATCACAGTGCACAACTTTTCCCACCATGTACCAGGTGTATTCTTTCTCTGACCCAACACATGGACATTATACTGATTTTATGAATGCTCAAAAACAGATACAAAAAATATTTTTTGAAAACTGAACATTTTTTTGTGGATTAGTAAATAGTTATTAGTACAAATGTCTAGAATGAAAAGTTAGTATTAAATTATTCACACATTGAAATCTGTGCATTCTTATTGCACAGTGTTTTTGTTTCCATCTAGCAACAATTATAGTCGCCGCAATTGACAGTCAATCTATGTTACAATATGATTTGTGAATTATATTGGCCGCCTTTAAATAAAATTTAATAGATTCATAAGCATAATACATACAGCATATTCTCTGCCGTCAAATAGGCATTGGGCTAATGAGATACACAAAACATAGTACTTGCGTTTGCCATATTCATCTAGGACTTTGCTAGGGTGAATAGGTGTTTTCTTGCTTTGTACATGTGTGGTTAATATTGAAATGCATTGACTATTCCCATTAGACAAGATTACAGTTGAACAGTAGCCTATTTCATAATTACCTGAATTGCTGCAAAATTGATGTGCAAACTGCATTGGTGAGGTGAATGACGATCATTAAGTTACAAGAATGGGAACAAAATCATGTAAAAGGTAGTCAAGCACGTGGAAGTTTCTAAAGTAATTTCTTCACTTTCTTAAATTTCCTGAGCAAATCAGGTGTGCATGATGTAAATAGCAGTTACGCACCTTAGGCACTTGCATTTATTTTATATAAAATTACTTAGTGGAGAATTTGGTAACATTGGGCTCATAAATTATGGTGGTTCCTTAGTGATGCTTAAGTGATGTCAACTGACGTTGATGAGAGATTTATTATTATTCTGGTTTTTTGGTTCACGTCTTTTGACGTATCCCAATCGTCCTCCAGTCGAGATGAACCAACGCCAAGCAGTAATGCAGCAATGTCTAATTATAGCCGAATTGACTCATACATCGCTCGCTATACGGGTAATGCACGGTGAACTATTATTATCACCCGCTGAACCAACGCGGACGTTATATATAATGTAATGAAAAGTGCTTGTAAGAGTATAGCGCGCACGGAGATGTTTGAGATTTGATATAGTTGCAGATCAAGTGAAGAGGAAGTTAAAAATAATTCACATGTGATATGATAACAAGTAGATTAAATAATTATGTTTGCATCAATAATGTTAATAGTATAATAGTATGTGGTCAGTCATTAAGCACAGAGTACATTTTTAAATACATAGCGACACGTAATATCTGGTTGGAAAATATAACTAAAGATGTTTGTCAAAAAAATAGTAAAACCTCTTAAATATTCTGTACTTCAATCTGGACAGGAAATTGTTTATGGCCGGAACAAGTTTCGATTACAAATTGCGGTCTGACTCAAGTATGTACTTTCTCTTTGCGAACTATCGCTAGCAAAAATGTACTCGTGAAGACTTGTATACTGTTGTTCTTACTTTTATTTGTTGACGTATGTTTGTCCTTTGTTCAATGAACTAAGCATTTTATCTGTATGGTCTAGGTCCCACTCGGGATAGACAAAGAGCACTGAGTGACAAATATTTTTATCCTTAGAGTCGTAACCTGCTATTTCAACATCTATCATTTAGGTACAGATAAACAAATTTAGACTGCGTAAATTCGTCTCTGTGAGATTAATTTCAGTTGGTGAAATCCAGCTGAGAATCTTCCCTAAACCCTAAACAAGAAAACCCTAAACAAGTAAAAGTATGAATTTGTATAAAATTAAAGTGATAAAACCGCAAGAAACGTACTAAAATTAACTTCCATTTATTACTTTATCTATTACTACTATTACGTGGATTGTTCTTATCAGTTTTGATAAACCTTTTGAAGTTTGTAAATTGCTATGTTATAATACATATCACAATATTAAGTACGTGCACAATGACTTACTGTATTGCGGAGACATGAATTTAAAGTAATTTGACGGTCAAATTAATGTTCAAATTAATATTAATATAATTGGGGAACTATAGCCAACTAATTTACAAATTCAGCCTCCTACTCTGAGGTTTGAGGTTTTAAATACTGGCAGGCATTTCTTTAGAAAATTGTGTTTATTAATATATAGAACTTTAGTTAACGCAATGGTGTAAGAAAATATCGTATGACCCGTTCTCTAAAGCGTGTGAAATCCGATTATCGGTAGCTTGCTAGCCTCTCAGACCAATAGTGGAAAGAAAAATGGTTGACTATAACAATTATTTCTATTATTTCCTGTCATAGTTATAAAAGTCATCCTATTATAAGCCGAAGTACCTTTATAACATGTATGAATTCACATGTAGGTATTTCTAGAAAGAACAGAACTGAACACATTATTGAAATTCAGCAGGGAAGTAGGTAAAACTTTATCGGATTTAATTAATTGATTTCCTGTTATGGTACGTTATAGTTATTAATATCAGAAAACAGATGGCGTTACTTGTATTTTCATTTACGCCTTTATATTTACATATACACACTTTATACACACATGTCTAACCGCATCCATGCGGGAGATTGTATTTTTATTATATCCCAATTTGTAAATCTTACTTAGGCTTGAACCCCCGGGAAAAGCTACATTTAACTGGAATACTGTTTGTGAGTCATTTCAAATGTGACTTTCCAGGTGTGATGCAGACCCTGCTGCGCTCGCCAAGTATGTGTATGCGTTAGTGAAGAAGGACAAACCCCTGGACGAACTCCGGGACGGTATGCTGGATCAGCTCGATGTGTTCCTGCAGCAGGGTAAGTTGAATATACTGAATAAAGTCATTTTAAAATACTCAATAAAGTGTATTATTTTCGCTTGCAGCTACCTATACCAGTATGTATGGGGCTAATAAGCTATACATACACTTAGGTACGTGCTATCGTGGGGCATGATTATATTCTT
>DWDT01001171.1:0-16810 GCA_018245595.1 Microceris scylla | reverse complement strand
TCCCCGTAAAACATAAACGAAAAAGGTTACCAACTTGGGAAAACTAAATAAAAATGAGGTACAATTGAGGGATTCCTCGAAATAAACGGAAAGGGTTGCCATTTTGCCAACTTAGGAAATTTGTATACCCTAGTTTTTTTTAGAAATAAAAAAAACACTACGTAAAGCGTTGTTCGATAGAAGATTGAAGCGTTCAAAGACGCGTTGTATGTTAACAATTGATTACACTGCATTTTAATACTATTTTTTGTTAGCGTGGATTGGGTTCTAGTAATATTCAAAATTATATTTACGGCTTTTTACAGACTTTGCCTTTTTAAATATCACTCGACAAAGTAAACTAATTTATGGCTATATTCCACTGAAGGAGCATAAATGGAGAAATGTGGGCGCACTACACTGCTTTGACTACCGTTTCGGGGAAATACAGGAGTGATGTTACGTGTTATTTTACTATTATATTTGGCAATGAGTGCTCCCTGCCTATCCCATAAGGTATCTGGCGTATTCATATAATAATAATAGTAAAGTATTTGTACAATTGCGCATATCTTTATGTTCCCATTACATTGTTTTACTTGCATTTTAAATCATAGCGACGTAGTTAATTATAAAAGACATCAAATTGTGTAGTTAGTTGTTTTGGATGTACATGTGTGGAGTTCTCTTGACCTTAATAGTCCACCCACTATGTCAAGGTCAGCTTATCTGTTTCCTTTTTCAACCTTCTAACTTACATTAGTTCAAGTGGGGGAAATGTGGTCAAGATGATAACACGCTGATAATTATATGACATTAAGAGACTGTAATGTTCTTGTAACTGCGAATTACATGATAATGATGTAATGAAATGAAACAAATCTGTACATAAATAATAATGTGTATAAACATGACATTTAATAATGAAATGAAATACTTCATATTTGAATATAATTTGTCGGGCAATGTTACATTACGAAAAAAAAGATTTATTGATATTGTCCCTATCGTCAACACGATTTTCCTTGTACTGTTGCACAAGGGTCTCTACATAGAATAAGAAAGATTAAGACTATAGTCTGCTGCTCTGATTAAATGCGGGTTAGCAGACTTCACCCACCAGTGAGGACATTACGAAGTACTATTAAGGTTTTCTCACGATGTTTTCCTTCACCAATACAACATGAGGCATATAATTATTATTACCTACATAATAAAGGGTACGCTTATACAAGCGTACATAGCGTAAGTGGCTATACAGACAGCCTTAATACATTATAACACATAACACACTTTTGCACAAGTTCAAGATCAAATAGCAAGACGTGCATATTTTATTTGCTCAAATTGGTCGTTTATATTCACATTTGATACTATGCGATTTAAACATTCATATGAGTACGTATTTGTCGGGAGGAATCGTGCACGTTTCAGTTACCACTTTCGTCAATCGGTTATATACTACACTGCAACCGTAATCGCGTGGGAGGTCGTATCCTTGCGAGGTCTCACCGAGGACGCGCCTGGGTCGATGAAGATAATGTGGACGCTCGGGTTTTCGGAATATAATGAACACTTCCCCATTGTTCGAAATAACGCTTTGATAACTACATTACTTATCACTGATTTGTAGGCAATTTTATAAACTGAACATGTTAGATCGTGGTTAGCCAGTAACAATGTATATTTAAAATTCGTGTGTGTTAGCGGTAATTTACCGAACACGAATCAATTTTAAACAGATTCATATTTTTAATGTTCTATACAACGATGACATTGCATTATGATAATTATCCATGTAATGTAAACACTTTGAAGAGTCATTTTATTTCTAGGAACTTAATCGTTTGATTTAGGGAACAATAATAAATATGTAGTACCTTGAATGTATCTTATTATTCCATTTGCCCTATTCTATACTATTGTCTTGTAATTGTGTATTGCATAGTGATGCAGTACGAAATGGTCTGGCTGGGTATGGGTTCAATGCAGTATTAACCACATGAATACCGTGCCAGGAAGGAGCCAGCTAGCTTATATCTTTCGACTCTTTCGCCAGTTATAAGACAAGTTTTAAATAATAATTGAAATACTCATTACAAAAGATTTTCTCTTGATTAACTTGTAGAATACATATATATACAGCTGTTTAAGATATAATAAACATACACTCACACATATATAAACGTGTGTATATATATATATACTACAGGTACATACACACATGCATAAAGAAATGTCCAGAACATGCACATTGGCTTGTCAATGGGGAAAAGAGACATATTACTGACACTGACCCAGGTGAAGTATTTCTTGAAATAACAATTTATTTATGAACATTTATGACTTCAAGACATATATAGGACAGTGGACACCCTGCAGCTAGGTGGAGTGACGATGTATGTAAGTAACTGGCAGTTGTTGGATATGAAGAGCTCGAGTTCAAGCTCAGTTGTGTGCTATCCAAGAGGCCTATGTCCAGCAATGAACGGGAATATTCTGATGATGATTTTTTTTTTCAACCTATTACAATTCCACTGTTGGAACATGGGTCTCCTCTCATAGTGAGAGGGTTAAGACCATAGTCTACCACGCTGGCCAAGTGTGAGTTGGCAGACTTGACTGACTGATGATGATTATGACATAAATTATTTTTGTCAATAATAGTTATGTGAGTAACTAACAATAATTAATAGTCACATTGAAGGGAAAATTGGTAAATGTTCTAAACAACACAACCTGGACTTAAAAATCCAATCTGTGACAGATATATGTGAAATCTTTTTACAATACAGGATTACTTCAGAAAATTCTGTGAGTGCTAAGACATCTTTTATCCTGTCTTCATATTCTGTATTTCATATTATCAACGATTTTTATTGATCTTCTGAATATCCATAGACAATAATGTCGTCTCATTGTTTATTATGTTGGCTTTTCTAATCATAATTAAATAATTTACTCAAACTGTTAAATGAGAAGGAAATACTTTTTTCTTACAGATAGTTTATACGTAATAAGTTGTATTGATTATAATACCTCATATTTAAATAACTCTTTTTGAGGTGAAGTTAACACCATGTGGACATGTTATTAGATATTGTTTTAGGTGACAACCATTGAATCTTTAAGCATCAAGTAAAACTTTTTTAAATGTAAGCAATTATTCTGCTGTGCTTATTCTACTTTGATTTTCCTATATATATTTAAATCATAACAAAAATGTCTTTCAAAACACTCTTGTGACACAGGCTGTGAAAGCATAAATACGTGGAGGTCAATTCCATTGCACAAAGAAATAAGATTTCCCATAGGGTCTCATCTAACCATAAACAAGCTGAGATTACTGCTTCAAAGTCAAGTACAGATTTAATAACAACCCAGGAGTACAGAAACAATTTAAGAATTTAAGAACTTACTTAGTTACAGTATATTCCATGTTTGATGATGAGGTGCTTGATAGAAGCTTTCTTTAATATTTTACCTTGTTTTCATTTTCACTTAAATAAAGGCTATCTTGAATAAGAGATTCACTGTGTGAATAAATAATTCACTGTGTCGTAAAACATTTACATGGAAGCAATATAAGGAGTCCACATTGTTAATACTAGTGGAGGAATATTCCTAATAAATATTCCCACTTAGGATGCAATAAATAAAAATAAAGATTTGTCTTGTCAAAAAATTCATTATTAAAGGTATCAGTCTACCTATTATAGTAGTGGATGGAAAGTAGCAGAGTGTGACCTTAATATTTTTAGGATAATAGAAATTAAATTGTAAAAGAACCAACCAACTTATATAGAAATTAAATTAACAGGTTTCTGCCATTACATTTTTCAATCTTGTTATACAACTTCATGTATAAGAGTTACCAAGTTGTTTACTTTAAACTTTAAAGGATAAATTGCATGTACAAAAAAAAAGTAAATTTTTAATTTTACTGGCAACCATTTATTTTGATAGGAATGTCTATAGGAAACATTTGTATAACATTATTTTTATCTACCACCAACTGATTACTTAAGCTTAATAACATATTTAGCTAAACAAAGCCATTTAAATAGTTACCTGTTATGACTCAGATTACCATAAATAAGTCTTTCTATTGTTTGTTAAAAGCGAAAATTAATGATGTATTCATAATTTTTAGGGATTTCTTACAAGTTTCTGCAATTGGAATTTTGAATAGTTCAAATTTCTGTAAAAATAATTGTGTAAATAATTTTTATTTGACAAAAACGAAAGAAATTGTAAATGTCCACATTATTTGCTCATTTTTCAAGAAGATAACGAATATCTAAAATCCTTTGGACAAATCCACGTTTTATTTTTTTGAATACATTGATCGACGTTTCATTTAAGTTGTGAATTTTAATACTTACTCAAATGTTTTTTATAATTGTGTAGTTTCCAATAAAATATTAATTATCATAGGCACACCGTAATTAGAGGTATTTATTGAGAAACAATTCTAGGAACAAGGGAAGCTTAGTGAAGCTTTTGGTCATAATTTTGTAAGTGCATCAAAGCATAGCTGTGACAAGGTAACAGGTGACAAACTTACCCCCATGTACGCGCTAAAAATTGTTTTTAGGCTTCTGTCATGCGTTTACGGTTGAGAAATTGAACTTATCGGGGTATAATATTGAAGTATTCATCAAAATATTGTACTCATAAGTCATAAATACTATTACAAACAATAATCAACATAAAGCAAATAAACACTGCTCACTACTGCACTCTGCACTTCTGTCTAGTGGTTAACAGACTGTATGACAAAATGCACGGGCCACAGATAACATTAACGCACTTGTTACAGATAACATGTTGTTTTCTATTCATATATACGAGACTAACATTAAATAAAAGTATGTAAATATACAACAACGTATAGTAAATAAGATTTTAAAAAATAATATTTACATGCATGTTATTCAATGATGTGAATGTGAATGAAATTTAACAAGCGCCATCTATCTAATACTAACAAAACGCGACGACGGTCATGATAGTAAGTAGAATAGATGAGAACTTACATGATACTTGATTTTTGCTTCATCCACTAGAGGGCGTTTTGCAATTATGTCGTATTTAGATTAATGCATTGTTGTGATTATGGTAAATTTTAGCAAATTTACTTACAAGAATAATTAAAGTATATAAATGGGACACGTTAATTTGTGAAGTAGATATCTCAAGACCTCAAACCAGTGTCTGTTTTTAAGTGTTAAAAATAACCTTTATACTCTTAACGGTTTGGTTGAACATTCCCACGAATTTAAATTTAAATAACTTTTTATATATTGGTGGTCATATACAGAATTTATGTACACAGTTATATATTGTCAAATAGTGGCTCAACTTCAAACATCATTTCAGGTAGGCTTTATTTAATGTTTAGAGCAGATGCTTTCGCACAAAAGCATTTGCAATATAAGGATTTATTGTAAATAACCATTCTTTAGAGATGCGATCAAAGAAGTTCATGAATGGCGGTGTGAGGTCGGTTTAGCTTTTAATAAGATTTATTGTAACCGATCTTGTTTTGACAATGACAATATCGCGGGTCCTTGGCGGTAAACAGTTTGCTTTGTGCTGTGTGGTCTCGATTGTTAGCCTCTAAGCTAATGTCAAAATTGTGTTTGCGATAACGCACCTGGACTTGAAAAAAATTGACTCTTGAGTAATACGTTTAATCGTAAAATAGAATTTCGTTTCTGCTTTCGTATTTAAAATGTGCTGTTCCGTTACTGTTGCAGTCGTTTTATAATTTGTATTTATGGTAAGAAACACATTTAATTGCTGAATTATAATAAATAAAAAAGTACCTTGGTTATTTTTATTTGCTTATTGGTTCTGCTATTTTATTTAAGTTTAACAATTTATCGAATGCATTCATGACCTTTCTCAAGCATAGAATTTTAACCGACCCTTCGTTACGAGGTCCGGCTCTTCACACTTAGCCACTCACGGCCCGAGACTGATAGCAGTGAAATGCATTTGAGTTATGCTAATGTACCCAGCGCCCGCGTTCAGTCGATACTCGGGAGTCATTCACGGGCCTAGCGCTCCGAAACGTAGAAACACCATTATCTTAACGGCGTATAAACATAAAGATGTCCACTCCCCCGTCACTAAAAAGCGATTGTTGTTAAATTTAATGGCACGTTAAATAAAATAAAACAGCTCCACTCACGATAATTACGGTATTGAGTTAAAAGCAGAATATTATTTACCGTTATACTAACGAGCCATTAGAATTTTGTACGGTGTTTCTGTATTTTCTTTCTTATCTCTAATTCATTCTTATTGTGTGCTATTATAAATTTATTTACATTTGACTCACTTAATTAGGTACTGAATATTAAATTCCTTAATATTGTATTAAATAATACACTCCTACTTTTATAGGTCTAAGTGTATACAGACAGTGTTTGATATCCTATATTAGGGCTCTTTTAGAATAAATATGGTAATTTTAAGTTTTTATCTACTGTTTAATAATAATTGAAGTTAACATACTCGTATAGATAGGTATGTATAGTTTTTATCATTAACTTGTATGCAAATCATAAGTTTTTAAGACATTTGATAAGGGAAAACAATATGTTTTGTATTTTTAATAAATTTACAGCCGTTCAAAGTATATAGGTATGTATGTATATACGTAGATATACATAGCTAAAGGTTTTGTTTAATGACAACATAATTAAACAGGATGCGATAGAAATAGAGGTTTTTAAATAAATATAAGGTCTTATATGTATATCTTCGTAGATCGAGGGTACCTACATTTCTTAATACATTTACTTACCTAAATAAATATATACACATGAATCTTAGTACATCGTAACATATAACCTCGAGTAAATCGCGTGTATTTTTTAAAACGAATGGAGCCTTGCTACGTAAACCCTTTTAACCGAAAAGATATAAAAACTAAGAGCACTAGATCTAGGAACGGCCTACTTTTGTACAGTCTAAGCCGAATCGCATTAAACTAATGGATGTAGAAATAGTCCATTCCGTGGCCATCGCAGTCGGAGTATTGAATTGAGACGAACAAGTTTTACACCGAAACGAGTTCGGTTTTTGTATTAACTCAATTTTTGATATTAGTTTCTTGAAATTTGAAATATTTCTACATTTCTGAAATATATATTAAATAATCCAATAGATAGTTATTATAGCATTATTAATTTTATAAAGTTATAACTCATTCACTCAGCTCGTTCTATATGTATGACAAAATATTTTTTAAACCACAACCGTACTTAAATTTAATTGTTTTATCATTTATGAACCCTAAAGTTCTCTTCAATCTCCATATAATTTGGATTCCAATTGATAAAAATATTTTAAATAAAGCTTCTTTATTATTTATTTTTATTTTACCATACACGGTAGAGTATTGTTGAGTATTTGAAATAGTAAGATCGCAACAAAATCGAAATCCCATGAACATCTCTTTCTAAATTTCTAGGAAATCTCATGAACTTCTCTTTCTAAATTTCTAGGAGGGTGGCGTGGAAGATGCGCTGATATACCTACCTTGCTGTAACACACAGATTTGATACTTTAGTAGTTGAATATCTATTTAGTCGTCATTCCTTTGGAGGAGTTGTGATGCGAATCACCCTTTTATCACAAGTACATATACTTTTTAACAGCCTATGTAAAACATAACAGGGAAACCTAGGCGTACGTATCTTTGACAGACGAGCATGGCGCCACTTTAAAAATGCAGAAGAGGCAAAACAATTTTACCAGAAACAGAGGCAGTGGAAATCCTTAGTCTCTGTCTATCAAGATATATTTAAAGCTTGAACTATACCGAAGTAGTACCTTAAAGGCACTCGTTATTGTAGTGTCGGTGTGATGAGAATGATCACGCGAGGTAAATATCTGCGTTGTACAAGCTCGGCACGTCCGTGATTGGTCATTTCAGTATATCTCTGTGCCACGCCACGGGAATCCCAAATGAATTACGTGAATTGTTTATATCGGTGGCCCGATTTCGTTCTGATTCTGGATAACAACGGTCACATTGATAAATTCATTCTTTGTTCGTACTGAACTTTATTATGTAAGGACAAGTGACGCTTAATATATGACGTGTATAAATAAAGCGACGGAGGTAGACGAAGTATATCGGGTTGGTAAGGGTAAAAATATTTTGTGGCTCGGTTCTCCGTGGCTACCTCGTGAGGAACCCAGAGTGAAGATATAACAATAATACATTTATATAATACAGCTTAAGCAAAATAATAGATGTGTTTTTTTGTTTTGTATCGAAGTTTGGATCACAGTTTGCCTTTAGAGTATAACATCAGTAAACCGATGCCAGATTTGTTTTTCATTTTAAAAATTCTACGTATGTCACTTTGGTTTTTAGTAATTAGCTAACATTAAAATTTATGATTTATTAAATCGCATTAAGTAATAACGACTACATACATATATGTAGTACACTACTGCGCATTACATTGCGGAAATTTAATGCTGATAAGTTAAGCCCATGTTAGGGATAGTTGCGATGTACTTAACGTTAAATTAATTATCTCTTTAGTATCAAATAGGGAGGATATTAAAAATTCGCAGAATGGCTCATATGTGCCCGGGCTCATGTAACAATTAAATAACAATAACAAGTAATGGCCCCATCCGTGTTTATGGTTGGAGTAACATGGCCTTTTATCGCCACACCCATATATTATTACCACCAAATACCCATTGTCCATCAGCCATTAACCTGGCTTAAACGATTTAATTTCCTACTTTCCCTCCAATATATTGCTAACTATCGATGGCACCTAATCACGGCCCACGGACAAGATAATCCTTCGATTTATTACCCATAACAACGGATACTGTCGTCAGTCGAATTGATATTGTGGTCATACAGATTTATAAACAGTCCGGTTCCTCTTGCCGCTAATGAAATTATATTGAAATGTAATAAATTACAGCGACAACGCTCTAAAGCTGAGCGACCACAATGATGGCCATTTACAACGCATCGTATTTAAGTTAAATAGTTCTGCGGTTACAACAGACCACCCCAATATTTGGTAACACAATTGACTGAGGCAAGATGCTCCCAACGTACGGGGTATGGTAATAAATTTTATGGGAGCAATTGCTTTGTTTGTGACTAAGAAATGGACTGTTTGCAAATGTGTCATTACTTGAGTACATTTTGTATAAAATAATTTCTGTACTTATAATTAATAAAATTTTAGCGAAATCCTAACGACGCTTAAAATCCCAGACGACCCCGGCATGTCATTAGTATCTTAATTACCACCGATTTCAATATTCCGTCCTCTTTGATGTAGAGAGATTAGACTAATTAAAAATTGTACGTGCTTAAATTTCTTTTAATAATCAAATAATAATTTTATATAATATCAGAACTCATTCTCACGAACTTCCATTCGGTTCATGACGTGTCCAAAATTCTTGTGGACAAAGGTCCGTAGGAGCAGGAGCGTAGGTAGCGCGGCGTCCCGTCAATATCGCAGACAGCGGGACACCATTGTCACTGGGACCATTGTACACCCTGACGTAGCAATGCACTGACTAAAAGTCATTAATTTTGGATCACAAAGCAAGAACCCACAAATCGGAACCCTGAAAAAAATTAGGGCCATTCAAGACCGGTCAGTGACACAAGTACCAAGTTGTGGCCGCGACGCGCACTGGCTTCCATTTGAATTTTAATTAATATGGTATTTCGTATGACGATTCCACCCAAAAAGGTAAAAGCCACGTCATAGTAGTCAGATTAAAATATTTCACTTTAATATTAACTTTTTTCTTCTTTCTAATTTATTTACGCACCCGGCTCTTTAACTCGTGTATCTACTTCAACTAAATATTTTGCTCCCAGGTTCTGTTCATCTATGCCGCGTTTACTGTTTCTTTGCTTAGCTCAAAGCAGGCTGGCAGATAATGTTATTAGTGCTAAGTCCGTTCTGTGTACTATTCAGTATGTGGTAGGGTAATAAAGAATGAATAAATAAATTGCAGCGTTTATTTAACAAGTTAATGTTGCTTGCGACAACACTTTGTTAGTAAATGAGCCAATTTTACATATGATTTACATTAAGGACCAATTGTTTTTACGTTTAAGGACGACATCGTGAGAAATCCCAGGCAACTTAGAGTTCTTCATGATGCTCTAAGCCATGTGATGTCTGCCGATCCGTTTGTCAGCTTGGCAGAATGTTTAACCCTTCTTGTTGTAAGTGGTGATGTGTGTCCAACAATGAAACAAAAGTAGGGTTTATGACGATGTTGGTGATATTCGCGTATTGCGTCATTGGGTGTTGATCAAATAACCGTTGGAAGTATGTATTATATTGCCATAAAATTAAGATAATTCTGGATTTTATTTTCACCACATCGACTTGGTTTGCTTATTATTGCAAGAAACGGCGCAAAAAAAATTCCGGCTAAAATAGTCCGCTAGAAAAATTTCCCGCTAGCCAGTAATAATTTCCTTGCCGTTTTGTTTTTTTTTTAATAAAATGCTTTGTGACTATCCAGCCAGTAATGATCGACATTCTATAGAGAAATCACAATATGCAGATGAACGACTAGTTGTCCATTTATCAATAAGTGTGGATCTTTTTATTACATCAGGGCGTGTTTTGCCGTCTTTTGAATCAATCGTAGTTGACTTACCGGTTATAGAATACGACTTAGGCTGGGTTTACATAGTGGAATTAGAAAAATATGAAATACACCCTAATTTTTCGTTCATTGAAAATTAGTTGTGTGAAAGAATTGATAAAAAATCAGATAGAAGTACTGTGTTGCTCGTGTTTCGTGATATAATTTTTTTCAATAATTGTCAATTACTAGTTTTTGCTTGCAAATTTTTGTTGTGTTGTTGTAACAAAAAAATAAGGTCTATAATATTTTCTTGTATTTATAATTTTGACACGAATGTTGTTTCTCTCGAGGAAGTCCTAACTCTACACTCACTTCCATCGTAAAGCAATTGTATTACCAAATTGTCTTTCTAACTGAAGAGTGCTATTGATGATCTACATTCATACAATAGGCGATATTCTTAGTACCCACTAGTATTAACGCGACTGTGACCAACTTCGAATAGGATAGATAGCAGACTAATATGAACTGTATTCGTACCTATTGACTGATGATGACGTTACCAGTTTCTATTCCCGCAGTACGATCATCATTTAAATACTAAGATATAATCTACTCAACAACCTGTACTAACTGGAGTGCGTAAAACTAACAGCTCCATTCCAACAGTCCCGTTCTAGGTCGCAGATGTCCGTGGACGGCAGCTGATATTGTGTTCGCTGCTTGTTTGTATGTTAGACCGTTCTCTGAACTAACTATATGTATGTGCGTTTAGAGAAACCTGTGCGCCGTGATTTGTTAAACGTGTTCTTTGAACTATACCTAATGATGTATTTATTTCTTTATTTTGTTCACATTGAACAAGTATCCAATATTTCATTACATTGTGCCAAATTGCGGCGAAGTTTGTCGGCAGAGGCTCTCATGGACATACGATAAATACAATATAAAATTCTTTTCTATATAAATATTTATTTATTTTACGAGGTAAAGTAGCTGACGAATATTGTATGTATTCATTTATAGAGCTAATGAAAGCTCACACAGTGTGTACCTAGCGTTACAGACACGCTGGACACAATCGCTTTGTACATTCGTAAGTCCATATCTGTTCCGTCAATCTTTCATCACTCATTTGTTCTGCGCGTCTGAATAAACGTGTCATGTTATTTTTTATTCAAGGCGGCTATTATGCTTATCACTTATCGAACTTGTTTTTGTCATACTTGTCCCTCATTTTTATATCAATCAGATTTTCTTTCAAGTGATCGCATCTGTAGAGGCGTGTACGGTTTTTAAAGAGAATTAGGCACCGCTTGTTCGATTTAAGAGCAAATGACTCGGTTTGATATTAATTTATTATAATATATGCGTCTATAATATGCGATGTGGACAGAATGTAAAACTGACTATGACGGTGTGCCCTCAATTAGGTAGAAAGAGAGCATTATTTTAGAAGTCAATAATAAAGTAAGGCGATTATGAACACGATATCTCACCAAAGACCTCTTTGTGGCTCGAGACTTGGGCGACGCGACGCACCGACACGCGTGGAGCGGTCACTCGAAAAGTTATAAAACGTACATAATGCACCTTTGTTGGCATCTTGGATTTTAGGCACGCTCCTGCCGTAGGGCTGCCATACGCAGCCGTACTCATGCCACGATCCGTTTGTATATTCAACACAACGTGCTCCGTTAATGTTTTTGATGTGAAACAAGAAAGATAGGCACCATTCCTTTCATTAACATACAAAAAGGTAAAATGTTTGTACATTACAAATACTGTAAGCTGATATAAAATATGAATCCAAGCCAATTAAAAAGGGAGACAGCATTTTAAATAGAATTAGCAATTAGGTTCAGGGTCCATAGTATAATATCTGAAGTACAATTTCTGATGGAACAGAAGTTCTAAGGCGGGATTAAAAAGTAATGTTTTTTTTTTCTTTTGAACAAAAAATATCATAATTTTGTGTGTTTGTTTATCTTCTTATTAATGACCATTATTATTAAAATTTCGTTTATAATACCACTTCTGTAATTCTCTTTTTTGTTTGTTTTTTTTTTTATTATACACTGTGGCGATGTCACGCGCAAAAACATATTTTCCTTTTTTTTTTGTTGTTCTTTTTTCAAACCAACCAGAGTATTGTTTTTTGTTATAGCGATTCACTTGTATCGTGAGTTCCGATCAATAACACGGAAACCCTAGCCTGTTTCATAGGCCGAACTCAACGCCGAAACCGCCGCGACATGTTGTTGTATAAATCACGTGGTCTTTTGTGATTAATGTCACCGTGGAGGCATAAAGATTCATATTTAGTGCAGTCGGTATTCCTAAACGGCCGTGACAAAACCGACCGGATTAACCAGATCTATAAAACGCGTTCGAAATAAAAACTTTCTGCTTACTGTTTACACATCGCTTCCATAACTAATTATTTATTAAAATCCCTCACATAAATTAAAATTCATCGCACCATACAGAGAGTTTTTAGGGTCCCGTTAGTTAGCGCGGAGGGCCATCTGTTCGATCGCTGATCTTGCGGGTGGATCGTTTATTTTCATTGTTTCAGTTGTGACATGTGCGCTGAAGTACTCTTGAAACATGCCCCTTTAATAATCCTATCAAATATTTATCGTAAGCGTTTACTTAACTTACACTTGTACATGATACAGAATATTGGCATCATATTAATATGATACATGTTGTGTACATGGAGTGATGAATGTAAAAGAAGCCTTAAAATATACGTCAGCCTTAAAATATATTTTGCGCTCGCTGCTGTCTGCCTACTCCCTAAAATACCTGATGTGAGGATATAATAATAATAATGGTACAGAATAAAATCTTTAGTTTTATGGAGCCCTCTTATGAAAATGAAAATATGTAAAATAGTTATAATATTAGAAGACAAATAGTAGATATTAAGATGTATCAAATCGAAATATAAAACTATTTATCAAACCGAGGGAACATAAAAGGGTTGACGATGATGATGATAAAGATGATGAATTGTATATGTCTATGATGTGATATACATATACTTTTTTATAACGAAAATAATGATATGTATTTCATTATTTTCGTTATAAAAAAGTTTTTAGCATTTTCTTTTAAATAGGAGTCTTCTAATCAGCTTTTGTTTTGAACGGCCGTACGTATAAAAACCAGTAAATATAATTGATGGTCTATGTTATAAAATAAGCTTAATTTTTATTTGATACTTATTTATTATTATAACTGCCTTTTTATAACGTCGTATACTGAACCGTGCTGTTAAAATTTTAATCTGTATACCCACCGTTTTCTAATGTCACCAAAATATTTAAACAAACCATTCGACTATAAATAAATAACGCGATGCGTAACAAATACGATTAAGGTATCTCCATGCACCGCTCCGGCACAGATGTTCGAGGTGAATTTTGAAAAGCGAATCCTTTAAAAAACGGTTTTTGTATTGGCTAAATTCGCTGTATCTCGAAAACCGGAATCCGCGGCCCCTCCGAGCCAAATAATGCTAATCATAATGGCATTACATTCATTCGAATTTCGTCAAGTATCCCCTGGATCGGCTCCCGAATTCTCATCGTCTCTTTTTTTTTCGGCCGTACCGCAAAGACTTTCTTACGCCAACACGATAATCCAATCTCAGGCGATTGTGTTTTGTTATTATATTTAAAAAAAATGTAATTTGTAAAACAATATCATATCGTGTTATAATAAAAATTATCTAGAACAACGCATTCGTTAACTATACATATTAAAATTTATCACAATTGCTTATTAGCTTACGGATATTAGGTATCTCAAGATTTTTAATTTAGGATTAGTAAGCAATGACATAATAAGACGTAAAACTTTTTTATATAAATTACTGAATCACATTTTTATTTTACTTTCTATATATTTTTGTGTTCTATTAATGACGTAGTATAATACTACATATAATATTATTATCAATGACGCAGAAATATAAGAAATATAGGAGATAAAAACAACATAAGTTTTACTAATGACTGCACACGGCTTAAATGTATCTAAGATATTATACTCTCTGCCTAGACCGTGACGTAACCTCTTGTTACCATATTTCTATAACAATAAGAACATTAATTTATGTGTATTTTCTGTAAACCAAATACATAGACAGCGAAATATTTTAAATGATAATTTGAAACTACATAGAGTTCCAAAACGTGTTCCAGAACATGTATTTTGTTACTACTGTAATCACTGCAAATGTAGAACATAGTTTGCGTTACACCAGCACACCGTATATTTATGAGGCTGTGTCTATCGCACTCGTGCAAATATCATTTATCAAGTAAACAATAACTATTTATAAATTCCGCGTAACCTAACCTACCGCAAAACGGCACATTTGGTCACAATATCCCCGGATAACACAACAATATTATAACCAATGGTAAATTTACAAACTGTGCCCATTAGCACAACTGATACAAAATATTTTGACGTTTGCCACCACACAATGTATCGGCCCATGGGGATTCCGACCATTACGAGCATAGACACTGTAACGAAGTGAATAGCAGACGGCTAGGAAGATCGATTCGATTTATGCGTTTTTTGCGGAATCACAATAGCCTCTATTTATCGACAGATAATGGCGTCGGCGAGGCACGGGAACAGTTGGCGGGAATCGCGCTGAAATGTAATGTGGTTAGATATGGTGATCAAAGTCACATGTTGTTTTCATTCCGTTGAGGTTTTAATGGTGCATCATTCATTGTATCGTAAATTGGAAGCACGTTTCCGATTTTTGTCATAATTTATTTTCTTTTGTTTATTTCAAGACACTTTTTATATCAAATATTACAAAATTAAAAATGTAAAGCAATCTTTCAATATTTTGTGCACATACATCTTATAATTCACACATTAATAAGACATTTCCTGAAACAGCATTCGAAATTTAAATTGTCGTGACAACTATAACATTTTATAATCTGTGACATTTTAAGCCATGTGTCGCTGTGATTAATGTGTATGAATGATCATTAACAAACGCACGATTGTGGGCTTGATTCATTGGCGACATCAAACGCCGTGGGTGACGACGGATCCGGAAAATTTTTATTTTGTCCTCCATTCATCTGAACAACAGAGTAACGGCAGGATGCGTGTGCAATAAAAAGTAGTTTAAACATTTTCAGTGGTTTCTCTAACAGCTCACCAGTTTGACGTGACACCTCAATCTGAAGGAGAGTTCGTTTGATTCACTCATGTTTCTCAATCGTTCAAAGGGCAGGGAAGGTCAGCTATCGGTGGTCGTTATGTAAGAATTGACTGACGGACCAGTAGATCTGTAGAGATTTACAACTTCCTGAGCAGTGGGGCGGTTGCGAGACACCTGATGAGACATACTTTGTTTACAACAATGTTTCATATTTTCATTCGCGGAACGTATTTACTCCTTAAACTATTTTGGCCTACAATCATTAGAAGGACCTCGTACAGGCCCGAAATTTGTCGGGTCATCCCTAAAAACGCACGTGAGTTAAGCCGTTACATATATATAATCATGTGTATAAATACTCACTAAACATTTAATAATAATATTTCTCACTTACGTAGGTACACCTAAACAATGGCGATTGCATAAATATCCAGTATCATTGAATAGCCTAGTTGGTGGGAATGGTGGGAATTGTACTCGTATTTTTGTAATCAAACTAATTGTATTGTAAAATAGGAACTGATGAATTCAAATGTTTTTTAACAAAGAGGAAAATTCAATTATTTATTTGGTGAGGCTCCTTTTGACATTTGTTGATAGCAACACGGTCTTACCTCTACCCCACAGCAGCAGTACCAGAATCAATTTAAAATACTAATTCTAGTACCTACAACATTCACACAACATTCATATACTACCTCCCTTCACATTCTTTAGGAGTGAAAACGATGGTATTCCAAAGTAATAAATAGCTGATATAATTATTACTGATAAGGAACAAAAAACCAGGTCCCAAGTAAGGCTGTAAATTATTATTTCTTAATATAACATAACATCACTGCTGCACTTCGCTGAAGTGGTACGCAAATGAGTGTAATCCAACTCGCACAATTCTCCAGCTCCTTGACAATAAATAAATATTAATACTTTAATGATTAGACGCGTTTTAGACTAAGAATATTTCACAGCATATCTCTCATATCAGGCCGTGGTGGATTG